>PVIR01002955.1:0-59748 GCA_004026965.1 Petromus typicus | reverse complement strand
CGAACCACTGAGCTAACTCCCCGGCCCGAGACCCCCATTTTACCCAGACCTTATTGACAAGAGACAAAATAAAAGGAAGGCAAGGTCGGTATATATTCAAACAAAACTTACTCTGTCTGGTAGAAGTGCTCTTGCACGTGTGTGAATCCATTTGGGAATGTTCATCGCAGCAATGATTGGAATAATGCAATTGGGGACACATAACTGCTGACCCATAAGGAAGGAGTAAATAATCCGTGGCACACCCTTCCTGTGACGTATGTGTGAGAGGTGGAGAGCAGAAACCTTTGTGCGCTGACATGGAGGTTCTCGAAGACATAGTGTTGGGGAGGAACCCAAAGACTGCTAATACATCATGGTGACATCATCGCTGCAAGTGGAGAAAAGCATGGTCTTCACAAAATACCTTTCTAACTCCCTGTGCGAACATATCGAATATTTAAATGCCCAGAAAAATGTGTGCAAGGCTTTAAAGTAAACTGAAATCTGTGGTTCTAAAGGGAGAGAGGAGAGTCCTTGGGTTAAGAGGAAAACTTGGGCTTTATCTGTACTGTCTTAATTTGATTATGGAAACTTTCAAGCATATACAAAAATAGGACACTGTTATAAATCCCCAAGTACTCACACCCACACACTCCTCTTCCTGGACTATTTTTAAGCACATCCTTGACATTGTATTCCATTCATAAATATTTTAGTAAGTCTCCCTAACAGATAAAAACCATTTAAGAAAAACAGAGCTGCAACATCATGATCACATCTAAAAACATATAAAAATTTCTGAAAATTATCAAATGCCCAATCATCATTCCTAGTTCAGTTTTCTATTTACAGTTTGTTCTGGTCTAGACTCAATAAAGTTTGTACATTACAACTGCTTGATATACCTCATGGCTTTTTGTTCATTTTTGTCAGTATGCCTCTGGGGTAGGTTACCAGAAGGGACTTTGCTGTGTTAAAGGACCAGAGTGTGTGTAAAGATGCTATCAAATCCCCCCTCCCCAGGGCTGTAGCATTTTGCATCCCCACTGGCAGTGGATAAGAAGGTCCATTTCCCCATGGCTTCCTCAATAGACTGTAGTTTAAAACCTTAGCATGTTTGTCTGTCTGGTAGATTTTCATTTTTTAAAATGTTTCAGAAGAAAATGGGCTTGGGGAGAATTATGAGCCTGTAGAGGAAAGGAACAATTGGCATTGAAATAATAATACTGCCAACTATAATTTAGCATATATTTTGTTTTTACTTAATCCTCAAACAGCCCTACAAAAAAGATAGTCACTTTCCTGTCACTGGAGCAAAAAACCAAACACCCACATCTTAAAGGAGGAGAGGTTTAATTTAGCTCCTAGTTTTGGGGGAACCAGTCCATGGCTGGCTGGCTTTAAGACAGAAACAGCCCGGTGGAAGGGTGTGGTGAGACACAGCTGCTGGACCCATAGCAGCCAGGAATTGAGAGTGAAGGCACGAGCCAGAGGCAGGAATGCATCCTCCCGGTCACACCCCACCGAGCTGCTGCTTCTGACCAGTCCTCTCTCCTAACAGCAATTAAACTATGAACTCAGGGTGGATGAGCTCCACTGAGGTACCAGTAAAGGACCAGGATCCAGTCACCTTCCCTAAGCTCCACCTCTGACCACAAGAAACTTTTGAGGAGCATTTGAGATCTAAACCATCATAGGTGGTATTATTTCACCTTTTATAGGAAGGAAACTGAGGATCAGAAGGAGTGGGTACGTGTGTCTAGGGTCTCAGAGCAGGGAAGTAGAGGTCAATGGTGAGCTGCCAGGTCTGCTCAGAAATGACTTCTGGGCTTCTCTGCTAGTGTAAGCTGCCCAACCTGCCAGACAGTGTGGACCCAGAGCACTGGGGAGCACCTCGCAGTGTCAGTCATTGGTGCCAGCAGTTGCTCAGTGGTTTGCAGGGCAAAGGGACAGGCCATTACTGGACAGTAACTGCTGGTCAATGGCAGCCTGGTGAGTCAGGGACCGAGGTCAAAGCCAAGGAATGCACAGCTTTGGCATCCTTGGAAACAAGCTTCCCAGGGCTCATGTCTGTAAACTTACTGTTTAATATAGAATTTGGAACCCCTACTTTTATATTAGAAAGACATGTATTTCCCCCTTTCATTTTCTTGAAGAAGAGATAAAATTAAGATAAAAATGGAATCCAGTAGGTGGAGTTCATCAAGTCCAGACTTTGGAGTATCCTTCTCTCAAGCATCTTTTGATGACTGAAATATTGCATGGCACATTTTTAATGGCAACATTAAAACTAGTCTTTAGCTATGCAGCATCACTTCAGTGAGCATGACAACTCTTATGCTGGCTACTTGGCAGAGTAGGAAACTGAGGCACCTGTATCTCAAGGACTCTCAAAGCCTCAGCCCTCTCCAGAGGAGGCCAGGCCAAGGTGATGGTTGGTGCAGTCTACAAAATGGACTTTTGTCATAGTCTGAACATTAGAGGAAGAAGGGCCTCACTTGCTTCCCTGAGTATCTGGAGGGCAGGGACTCCATTTAGTTCCTCTGCCCTCTACTCCTTGGTTGAGGGGACTCAAGAGGGGATCCATTCACTGGCTGGCTCTCACGTGCTGAGGGAAGGAGAAAAGGGGACGTGCAATGGAGTGACTCAAAATGAGAGAGGTGCAGTCTCATTCTTTTTTGCCATTACACATGTGTGTGCGCATGTGCGTGCGCGTGCGCACACACACACACACACACACACACACACACACATACACACACACACACAGCTCGTGGTGCAAAGATCCTGACTGAGTCTCCAGTGAGGCAGATTTGAGGTCCACTGTGCATTGTCACTTCACAATGGTATGCTTTTGGGTAACTTCATTTTCCATCTTTTTCTGAGCTGTATTTCTAGTCCCTTTAAAGGCTGTATTTTTTTTTTTTTAAATTTTGAGACAGGGTCTCACTCAGTTGTTAATTGTCCAAGTTGAGTTTAAACTTGCACTCCTCCTGCTTCACCTCCTCAGAGTGCTGCTCAGACTCCTCCTCAGGAAATTGATCTGTCTGTCAGGGGTACAGAAGGGCCTGATCATATGGTTAGTGTAGTGCCTGGTGCCTCCTAGGAGCTCAGGAAATGCTGATAGAATCTAACCTAGTGAACTCCATTGAGGACTAGAAGTAAGGAGGTTGTGGGGAGTGTTGTGTGCCTCCTGCTCACTGTGCTCAAGACAGGCCACTGAGCAGGAAGATGGTGCCTCACCTGGATCACAAGCAGGCTGGATCCCAGCCTCTGGACCTCAGTTGAGGGCCTCATTGCCACCATGGACCAGGCCACCTCTGGCCCTATAGACACACATGGGCTTCTGTGCAATTCTCCCTTGGTCTTGGTGTACTTCCATTCCTTTCTATTGGTTCCAACCCCCAACAAACAAGTCTTTTAGAGAACAGAACAAAGGCTTCTGTGGGGATTTGGGGTTTTGCCCACTCCCCATTTCCTGTCACTCATGAATGCCTTCAAAGATTAAGTTAAGTTGGTGGAAAGAGAGGAAGTCAGTTTAGTAGCGAACCTTAATCCCTCCTTGCACCTCTTCCCTAACAAAAATTCAACAGCACCCCATACTTCCCTCTCTCCCTCCATCTAAAAACCTTCCCAAGGGCTCTAAGAGAAAGAACTAGAGAATTAGTCTGGGCTTTGGCAGAACTTCAGAATTTTTTTCCCCTCCCCAGTAGAAGCTCAATAATTCTTGAGATCCAAATTTAGAAGCTTGTGTGGAGAGCCCTGAGAAATCAGTAGTAAGACAGCCAGGCATTCCAACTTTTTTCCACAAGCAATCTAATAAAGCTATTGCACAGTCATTTCCCAAGGTCAATTTTCAGCTTCTAATGGTCTTAACGAGCTGTTAAAAAGGCTCCTCAACTTGTGCTCATCCGAGCTTGTACGTGTTTGGGTGTAGGGAGAGAAGGAGAGGAGGAAGGAAAGGGTAGTCAGGACAGCTGGGTTCACTGCTACTGCTCTGAGCAAAGGGGACCAGCTCAAGGACAAGTTCATCTGCAGAACCTCCTGGGATGCCAAAGGGAGGTGGTTCTGCTCTTGAGATAGGACCTCTGGGACCAGCAGGTAGTCTCTCCTCTATCCCCAAACCCTGGGCATCTTCAGAGAGGTGTAGGAGGAAGCTCAGTGAGTCAATAAAATTGTCATAAAGATAGTGGGAAACATGAGAGGGAGGAGCTTTGAGCAGCCAAGGAAAAATAAATCCAGTGAAGAGACTGAGAAAGGGAGAGAGGGAAGAAAATGAGAGACACTCCAAACACAAGCACCGATGAATGAATCCTTGTCGTTGATCATGAATATCATGGTCATGCCAATGACAGCTGCCCTGGTGTCTCCTCCAGAACTTCATGTGCTGGGGTGATCCTGACTATGGCTGTGTTGAGCTGGAATACTTTTAAGAGGCAGGGCCTGGCAGATGGTAATTATGTTTTGAGGGCTCTGTGCTTAGGGATGGATTAATGCTGTCTCTTGGGAGAGGTCCAGCATGGTAGGTGTGGATTGGTTCCAGTGACACTGAGGTATCAGGAGAAGAGTGACCCTGCCCCCACCCTGGCCTCTGGCACCCTGGCTGACCATGTGACCTCTGTCTCCATCTTGCAGTGCTCCACTACAATGCCACTTGCTGTGTACTGATGCAGCTGAAAGGCCCTCACCAGATACTGAACAGAAGAGGCCATTTATTTGGACTTTTAGTTCTCCCAAACTCTGACCCAAGTAAACCTCTTTTCTATATAAGCTACCCAGCCTCAGATGTTTTGTTATGGCAACTTAACATGCGCTAAAATAATACCTGGTACAGTTGTTTACACCGCAGCTGTGTAAGAGTTTTCTGCTGACAGTGTTGTGGGTCTTCACTCCTTTGTTTCTTACAGTTGCCTGGGGACATAGGCTGTATTACTGTGTCATGGTGTAGAGGAGGAAAACAGCTCAGTGAGGAGTCATGGGTCTAAGATCACCTGGTTAGAAAGCTCCTTTGCATCTAGACTGTGTGGATCAAGAACTCATGATTATTACCACAACTATTATTTCATGTACCACTTGAAGCCAATATGAACACCTCAGCAGAATCCAGGTGTCTGTGTAAGAAGAAAATAGAAGTACTTGTAAGCTCACCTTACAGTTGTGACCACTTGAGCATTTTGGTGTATTTTGGGCTATAGGTCAAAAGCCATGTCTCTTTTTCCAAAGACACGTAGTTAGGCCCTGCTGTCCGGAGGATAGCCTTTCTCAGCCTCCAGGCAGCTAGGAGCAAACTGATGAGGTGGTCTCATTGCATCCCTTTGTTACACAGCTTTCCCCATGATGGCATGTGTCCTTCTTTTCTTCCTGTGACCAGGAGTGCGGTTATTTTTCATGTGTACCTCCTTGGGTATTTGTGCTTTCCCTTATATTTTATAATCCTCTTCCAGGACCGGTGAATCCCAGCACGCTATCTGATTCCCAGGTGATGTTAATCACAGTGGTGATCCAATCACACAGCACTGTTCCGTGCCCTTTTGTTAATGTCGGAGGGCCTCTCGGTTGGGTCCTCAGTGCACACACCCAGTGCCAAAGAGGCATCAGCTGTGTGTGAGGGAAGGCTGTCCGGAACCGCTTCTGTCTCTGCTGCAGGCACACCCGGCTCTTGTCCTTGGCTTGTATTATGATATGCAAGGCCCCGTCCTCCCCCTGCTCTGTCCCTCTGTGTCCTACCTGCACCCTATTTTATACAGTAGGACACTTTAAGCTGTAGGCCTGTGTTAAGCTGGACCCAGGATGCAACATTAGTCTTGATCTGAGTTGCTTGATCATCATTATAGTAGGTGCTATCCAAACCATAGAATCTAAGCATGGTAAGGACCAGGATTTATACTCAGTTCTCTCTGGTAAAAGATCAGTGTCTTAAAAAACTTTTTAAAATTATATTTTCAAAGTGATGTGTGTTCATTAAGTTACTGCAACAAAGCAGTCAGAATAAATCTTTTAAAACATCTCATAAGACATAAGCCAATTCTTAAAATGGGCAAGTATTTGAATGGACATGTCTAAAAAGCATATATAAATGACTAATAAGGACATGAAAAGATGTTTAATGTTATTAGTCATTAGAGAGATGCAGATCATAACCATACCAAGATATTGCTTTGTACCCCGCAGGGTGGCTAGAATGAAAAAGACAAAAATATTGGTGCTGCAGAGGGTGCGGAGGACCAGAGCCTCCTGGTGGGAACGTTGACCGGCACAGCTGCCTGGGAGAGCAGTTTGATAGCACCTTCTTTGATTGGAAACATGCACACACAAAGCCTTGAACCCCAGGGGTTCACAGCAGTGTTATTCGTAATAGCCCCAAAGAGGAAACCAGCCAGCTGCCCCCCAACAGGAAAGTGGCTAAACAAGATGTGGTGAATCCACACAGGGCTGCAGCGTGGATGGCCCTTGAAAATATGCCAGTGTCTGTTCACTCATTCAGCCCTTACTTTTTGTTTTGTTTTGTTTTGTTTTTTTGAGACAGGGTCTCGCTTTGTGGTTCAGGCTGGCCCTGAGCTCAGCCTCCAACTCACATCATAGCAATCCTCCTGCCTCTGCCTCCCGAGTGCTAGGATTACAGGCATGAGCCACCACGCCCGGCACTGTGGTATGTGGTACTGGTTGCTGCTGGGCACGAGTCTCCACACCTAGTATTGTATGTGGTTTCCGGGGATCGAACCCAGGTCCTTGCACTTGCAAGACAGGCGGCAGAACCACTGAGCTAAATGCCTGGCCCAGCCCTTACTAACTGAGCACCTGCTAGAATGATGACCAGGCAGCACAGATCAAAACTAATGTTGCATCCTGGGTCCAGAGAAGGTGGTGGAATGAGCAACCCCTGGATGTGGCATGTGAAAGGCTTGGGACTGGGGGGAAGCAGGGAGGATTTTCAGGGAACAGAGTCAGGCATGAGTGGTGGCTGTGTGGTCTTGAAGTGGAAGGGGCAGGTGGGACACTTTCTGTTCAAGCTCCTAGTGCTTAAACTGGAGCCGCTGACTCTGGATTTGCCTCTGTCCTGGCCGGTTCTGCTGCTCACAAGCTATACCTCTGGACCTGCGGGGAAAAGCCATGGGGTGGTTTCATTCCTGCGCTCTCTGCATAATATGCATGTAATTAATCATGTCTACAATGATTTATAATTTAGTATTTTTCACTTTTAGCAGTCTAATTAAATTCTTTTAAGCTTTCTAAGTAGTTATTTTGGAGTTTCTCTTTGTACTCCCACTGGGGTAGTGCTAAAAACTCACAATAAATTTGTCTCAAGGCAGCTACTGCTGTTTTCAAAATGAACCTCAAAGTCGGTTCAAGTGAAAAGTATTATTGTATTACTGCAGCCTCAATTAGCTGTAGAAGAGACAGAAGTGTTTTCTGTTTCTTTCTTCTTAAACGTTTTCAGACTTTAAAGAATTTGGACAGGAGCTTAGATGAGACAGCGAGGGGCTGCGTGGTGGGACAGTAGGTGACCCTGGAGGTCCTCCTCCCAGGGCCTGCTCTGCGTGGGTTCTCAGTGGTCCTATTTGGAAAAGAAGCCACAGACATCCTTCTCTGTCCCTCAGAAACAAAAGGCCCCTCTCCTCACGAGTTGTGCACGAGTCAGTGTAATGACTCAGTAATGAAGTTAGACCCCTTACTGCTTCTCCCCTTTATAATTGTTCTAACCCACTGAGCTTACACATTCCTTCCCAGAGAAAAATTACTTCAAATAAAAAATTTTAAAGTTTATTAATAATCAAAGAAATGCAAATTAAGGCAACAACAAGATACCACTTTCTCTTACCAAATCATTGAAGATTCTTATCAATGATTAATGCTTTGGGCTGTAGTGGAGCTGGCAGAAGTTCGCATTGGTACGATCTTTCTGGGAAATAATTGGACAGTTACCAACAAGAGTCTGCATTTTTGAAAACTTTTTCTTCCTTAAGCATAAATTTGTTATAACAGAACTAGAAATCCACCCCAATCATCCTATCTCTTAGGGAAGATGCATCTTAAGCAAGTATGAGAGTAGGAGGATTTTGATTTGTCTGGTTATTATTTGCTGTGAGTGAAATGTAGTCTTCTCTTCCATATTGTCTTGTAAATACTACTTCACTTTAATTCTAATGAAGCCATGTTGGAAATGCTAGATAAACTTTCTGAAAAAGAATAATGTCAGGCCCAGAGAGTGACCTTGGGGTCAGATTATTGACTCCTCAAGCTTCCTAGGTCTCAGTTTCCTCAAACATACAGTTAAGAACAATATCAAGTCACGTTCAGTGGGTTTTAGATATGTAAAGTTCTTAGAACCATGTCTATTGTAAACACGAGAAACCATGAATAATGATTAAATTCTGCAAACACCCACATTATCAAGAATAATATGGCAGGGAGCCAAGTTGTGAGAAAGAAAAGACAGAGACAGGAGCATCTATAATAGCATGCTTCTCCAGAATGTGACTGAATCCTAGCTAGTGTGTGAAGTGGGAAGGGCTGTTCCGCAGCTTCTGGCTGAAGAGTTACTCAGTGTAGAGCGGAAGGTTGGCCAGTGGCCTTCAGCCATGAATCTGGGCAGTGGATAGAGCAGGTTCTCCCCACTGGCTTATTCCCCCTTTGGTGGGAGCTGGGAGGCAGGACAGTTTCCTCTCTCAGACAGTCCATCAGTGACCAAGTCTTCCAGGAACCTGGCTCATCACTGTCTGAATTCCCATAGAATTACTACTTGAGACAAAGTTTTGTGAAGTGTCACTGTCCAGTGAGAGTGACACAGAGGCCTTTACCAACCCTGATCCCTCCCTAAGAATATGTTTGGGAGCTTGATTAAGGAAGATTACTCCTTGATGCAAAAATCTGATTTTTCATGTGGCCTCTGTGATTTATTTATTTTCATCAGTGAAATATTAATTGTGGGTTAGACCTGGATATTCGTGCCTTGTGGAGGCAGGAGAGAGGTAGGCCACATGGCAGGCTAGTCTGAACTTTCATTGAGGCAGAAGACATTGGTACTGGACAGGACCTCAATGATCTCATCAGCCCCCATCGGCACATCAGGGCACCAAGCCACAGGGAGCTACGGGGGCTTCCCAAGGCTGTTTAGCAGATCTCAGCTTCTGGCCTTGCACACCTGTATCCCTGGGCTGGAAACACTCTTAGCAAGAACAGCTTACCAGGGGCCAGGGATTTAGCTCAGTGGTTCCAGCGCCTGTCCTACAAGCGCAAGGGCCTGGGTTTGATCCACGGTAACCACATACAACAATACTGGGTGTGGAGATTCATGCCCATCAGCAATCAGTACCACACACCACAGTGTCAGGCATGGTGGCTAATGCCTGTAATCCCAGCACTTGGGAGGCAGAGGCAGAAGGATTGCTGTGATGTGAGTTTGAGGCTCAGCTCAGGGCCTGCCTGAACTATAAAACGAGTCCCTGTCTCAAAAAAACAAAAAAGAACAGCTTACCAGAACACCTCCCTGCCCTCAGTTTTATTGTCATTTAACAATTTAAGTCTTTCTTACATTATTGAGAATTAATTTAAGAATAATAAAGACTTTATTCTGATTTTGGATTTAAACAGCATTAAAAGTTAATACCAAAGTCCAGAGCATTACCTATAGTGTTGAAATTGATTCAAAATTAGTATTATTATTATTTTTTCCTGTGTGGAAAACTGTGGCTGTATTTATTTATTCAAAAAATAGTTTTAAAATGTAAAATGTTTCTCTTTTCTCTTTCTAGAATTTCTTTCCTAAATACTCAACTGATGTGATTTGTGTATCTTGTTTTTTCAATGAAATATGAAGTGTGAATCTCCTATATGCCAGGGACTGTGAAGGAAGCACTTGCCCACGAGCCTGACCTTCTGTTAGCATCAAAGCATCAATTTATAGGGAAAGTACAGACATAGACTAGTGCAGCAAGAACAATGACTTCAAAATACCAAGTGCTACAAAAGAAATGAGTATTTCTGACGTCTTGAAGACAGAGGCTCCAAGTCAGTCCCCTGTAACCAAATCTGATATTTAAAATCCATTTCACTTCTTTCCCCCATGCAGACTTTCCTCTCCAATGTCCAAGTCTTTATTAATAATATTGACCTGTAAGTGTGGTTCCACATGTGTTAGGAATAGGGGCCTACCGAACGCTGAGAACATTGTAAAAGCTACGAATGCTCTTTGCTAAGACACGCCACTTTCTGCATGCAGTTTCGGGGGGTTACATAGCTCCTGCTTAAGAACTCCTGTCCTGGAGGTGTAAAAAGACCTGTGGAAATGACTGCTGAACAATAGCGTCAAGTTCTCCAGAGGTAGAGGACCAGTTCTTAGACTGATTTGTCAGTAGAATGTTTTGTGTTTCTGTTGACCTTAAGAGTGATACAAAGTAATATATTAATTTCTTCTTGAAGTCATTCAACATATATTTATTGACTTTACATGCAAAAACATAATGATCTCTTAACTCGACAGAGCCAGCGTTATTATTCAGGCCACTTTGTCCTCAAGAGAACCTGGGTCTGTGCTCAGGGCAGAGAAGAGGTCTGACTGATGAGGAGGATGTATGTGGACTGGTGGCGCTGGGATGGTAGTGAGTGAGTGTGTGTGTGTGTGTGTGTGTGTGTGTGTGTGTGTGTGTGATTAGAATGGCAGGCTTTGCTTTACTTTGTAAATCATGAGTGTGTTCTATTATTGTAGAGCAAGCACCTACATCCCAAAAGAAAGAGTCTTTTCAAATCACGGCTCCCAAATCTCCAGGAGTTCTTTTTCAACTTATATTTTATAGCATATGACCTAACCAGCTATAATCATAGAACTCCCAGAATGCAAGGGCTGGTCACTTCCATAATCATGACCCCCAGGGCATGTTGACCTCCCTTCTCCATTCTCCATTCTGGTGGGATGAATCTTGCTTTCTTTTTCTGTTGGTATTAATACCAGGAAAGTTTCAATTAAAATGGATATCAAGTTGGCATATTTTGGGGGACAAGGATACTGTTAATACAGTCAGATCAACTGCTAGTATTGGGTTATTATTTAGTCTCTGGTTAGTGTGTTATTCAGTAGCTTTTTCCTCTTCTCCTTCCCTCCACCCCCATGTGAGTAAGTCCACTGATAGCATGCTGACCATATTTCTAGGCTATCAGGGAGTTGAGAGAAGAGCTAATAGACAAGATGAAAAATAATGAGCCAAAGCAATGTGGACAGTCTGGGGAGCCGAGTCGAGTCAAGCAAGCTGAAGCATAGCAGAGAGCAATGCGAAGCCCAGATCTTGGGTCTAATTGAGAAGTGCCGTAGGGCGGCACATGGGAGGCCTGGGCTGATGCCTGGAGAGATCCATGGGCTATAGCAAACCGCAGCCTCAAGGTGGGAGGTGGCTGCCAGGAGAGAGAAACCTAGAGTGTCGGAAGGGGCAGGAAACCATCCTGCCAGACTTTGCGGGGGGCTCATGTTGAGTTTTATTTTCACCTCACTTGGCAGACGGGGACTGTCCTGAGGAGAGGCTTCAGGTAGGGACTTGGAATGTCATATGAACCTCAGTGTGGAGCGGAGGTATGGGCAGGTCTGATGACATATTCTTGGTTAGAATATATTACCTTGTACTTTCCAGAATTGTCGGGTGATGAAAACAGGATTCTGTCATATGACAAGATGCCTGACGTCAGCCACTCCAGGTTAACAGCAATGACTACGAAGCCATCCAAAGCCCAGGCTCCTTCCGCACACTCCTCACATATCCCACTGCTCAGGCTGTGTTATATGGATGTCTCACGGGCTCTTCAGTACAAACACTCTCTAGATCCCCTCTCTGGGGCTATGCAGATTGCTGCCTACCCACAACGGAATACAACTGGCATTCTCTCACCCCAGCAGAAAGGAGTGTGAGGAGGCACTGTTGCACAGGTGAGCATGGCCACTGCAGCTGGGCCCTAGCTTGTTTTTCAAATAAAAAGAGACTTGGTGTGCAGAGGAGTGTAGATGAGGCTAGATTTAGGGAAGTGTTTTACTGGCTGGTGCCATGTTACAAGGAAGCCAGTTAGTTTCTGGTTCTAATCAAGGCAAGATTTCCCAATCACTGTAGTTATCCATTGTGTTGTGTTTCAGTGGAGGGAAGTGAAAGTAGTAGCCACTGGGGAGAAACAGAGGCAGGGGGACTCCTTTCTTGTCTGGGCCTGGGAAAGGTTGGGAGAGAGCAGCTATTTGCAGTGACCTGTAAGGTTCCTTCCAATCTAGAGAGTCTATGATTCTAGTAATTAGTTTTTCCTCTTTGAATGTTCATTGGATAATTATGCTCATTGGAGATAATGTTTCTACTAAGTGAGGTATAATTTCCAGTTGAATGGTATTTTTTGTCTTTAGCATCATTGCATGAGATGCAGTGTTTGCCTTGGACCTGGGCCTGTACTTGGTTTATCACATACACTTACAAGAACAGAACAAGGAGGGAGATGTCCTTCCCTGGGTATGAATAATGGGTACCTCACCCTCGTCTACTGAGTGGCATTTTGAGGATGGATTGTCATGGCTCCATGGATCCAGTTAGACTTACCCCATTGTAGCAACCAACAGGCAGAGGCACACTCTTGCACATGTGATATTTTTACACAATAGAATGGCAGCTCCCCACACAGATCAAGGTATCAAGAAGGAAGGAGTGAATCACCTGACAAAGAGAACTTGGTTGATTCTCCCCAAAAGAGAGCCTTCAGGTTGGTCCTAGTGCTCAGGGGAAACACAGTCTCTTATCTGGAGTTTCTAAGAGTTCTTGCACATTTCTGATTTCCTTGCTGTCAGGGAAAGGAAGAAAAGGACTTGGAATGGACAGTTGTTGGACATTGTCTTTCCTCTTCTCTTTGTATAGTGCTGTAGTAGGGTCTTTGGGGCCTGCAGATACCTAAGCAAGATGAAGCAGGCCATCTCCATCTTCATTTTTTTTATCTTCTTCATTTATTACCTAAATCTACAAACAACATCCTATTGCAGACTCCAGCTCAGTTCTGCACATAGGCGTGTGAATCACTTGAGGAGTGTCTATCACTAAAAACTAGTAACACAATGTTTACTAGCCCTACATTTTCTTGGCTTCTCTAGTCCTCGTTCAAGAATAAGGACACCAAGAAAAGAATAACTAAAGTAATTTTCAGGATGTATGGGAAACTGAATCTCCATCTCTGTACATCCTGTTCCAGACCTCTTAGAGCAGCAATGGTGAGCTTTTTAGAGCTTTCAATGATAGCAAACAGCCCACTGTGGCATGTGCGCCATAGGTTCACCACCAAGAGTGATGCCCAGGAGTCTGCAGGCACTGTTCTCAACCTGTAGTCACCTCGAATTCCAGGAAGAGCAGAACTTCTAGGAAAAGCCACGTCTTGCAGACCACCCCGTGATGAGATCACCTCCCAAATGGGAGTCTGGGGGACTTGAGGCCGCCCCCACAAGCAGAAGCCGGACCTGAGAAAAGCATCCTCTCACCATGACTTCATCTCCCAGTGGGCACCGCGTTGTGTTCCCAGGTGATGATGGCTCTTCCAGAAATTTGCAGGACTATCTGCCCTGGTAGCTATACAAACCCCCTCTACCTTTTCCTTTATTTCTTTTTTTTTTTTTTTTAAGGTTTTTTGAGGCAGGGTCTCGCTTTGTGGTTCAGGCTGGCCTTGAGCTCAGCCTCCAACTCACATCACAGCAATCCTCCTGCCTCTGCCTCCTGAGTGCTGGGATTACAGGCGTGAGCCACCACGCCCGGCACTGGAATGTGGTATTGGTTGCCGCTGGAGTGAATCTCCATACCCAGTATTCTTATGTGGTTACCGGGGATCGAACCCGGGTCCTTGCGCTTGCAAGACAGGCGCCGGAACCACTGAGCTATATCCCTGGCCCCCTTTTCCTTTATTTCTAAAAAAAAAAAAAACCTTCAGGTTTTTATCAGCCCCTCAAAGATAGGTCTTGAATACTTTAACCTGTATTTCTCAGCACGGCCATGCTGATTAAAATTTCTTCTCTGCCTTTTAGCCAGTGCTTTTTTTTTTTTTTTTCTTTAATTGGTGTTTTGGGCTGGATATATGATCCTGGTCTGTTGAGACTCCGGGCTAGGGCTTTAGCCCTAGGTAGTGTCTAGAAACACAAGTGGTGTCTAGAAACACTACCACTTCCTGGTATAGATCCAAGAGTTCAATTTCTATTAGAAAACATTCCTCATTTTAGCTTCTGGGGTCGTGAGTGTTTACCAGACCAGTCAGAGTCTGTCCTTGAGGAATGTGGAACCGTGAGAACGTAGAGGAATCAATCAGTTTCTGCTGGATGTCTGGCCATTTTCTATAATAAGGTCGGAGAAACCAAGAAGACATGACATAGACCATTTGGCTAAAGAGACCTCCTGAGACCTTGTCCTCTTGGGTCTGTCCATGTTTTCTGTTCTTGAGCCCAGATCCCCTGAAACCCCTGGGCATTTCCTTTCCCCTCCACATATGCCACGCCCAGAGTCCATCCTGTAACTCCTCTCCTTATTTGTTTGAATTTTTGTTTTTTATAAAAACTTGAGAGGGATCCTATCCTCCGAAGGGTCTAACAGTTGGCTGATGAAAGTTTTAAAAATAAGTTTATCATTTTTTCCACATACACAATTATAAATACTAGTTGCAATTTTAAAATATATATCAATGTCTATCTACCTTAGAATGTGGAGATCCAAAACATAATCCTCCTTAGAGATGAATACTCACAAGTGTGGAGATGAGAATAAGGAGCGCGCACGAGTGGGCACGTTCCCAGGCTCCTCAGGCCTTTCCCACAAACTACACATTGCTCTGGGCACTTGGCCTACGTGAACCCCTTTAATCTTTACCTGAGGCCAGGAGCACTACTCATTTTGCAAATGTAAATACTTACACAGTGGTCAAGAATCTGAATGCAGGCGGCTAGCTCTGAGCTAAGCCTCCTGACCTCTGTTCTACAGTCTCCCAGTTCATCACCATTGCTACTTGTTTTGTTACTGATTGCTGCTCAACATGTTGGCACAAAATCAGGGACTTAAAACAGCATGCATCTGCTGTCTCATAGTTTTTCTGGGTCAGAGTCTGGGATGGCTTAGCTGGGTCTTTTGCCTGAATGTGTATCACAGTCTGCATTCAAAGGCATTGGCCAGAGCTGGGGGCTCATTTGAGACTTTTAAACTCATGTGGTTGTTGGCAGCATTTGGTTTCTTGTAGGTTCTTGAATGCCAGACCTCAGGTTCTCTTGGCGAGAGGCTCCCTTGTACTCTCATTCTGAGAGACACTTTACAGGAAAGCTTTCTCTACAGTGACTGGCTTCACTGGAGCCACCAGGACTAACAGCCAGAAGAAAGTTACTCTCCGATGTAACCACAGCATGGAATGTTTTCCCAACACTTTGCCGTATTCTATGGGTTAAAGTAAGGGCTAACCTACACTGAAGGAGGCAGTTGTACAAAGGTGGGGCTAGAGAACATCAGCCTTGTTATCAGTCTATTCACATGACACTTGCTCTCTTTTAAATTTGCTATTTTGTCAGCTCTTTGATAATGGCTAGGTTGGAACAGCTGCCTTAGAGTGAGGGTGCAATATACCTGGGATTGGAGGCAGCCACGCTTACAGCTCAGAGCTGCACGGGCTGCACCCACTCTAGTCAGGAAGAGGGACTGCTTCAGTGAGAGAGGCTGGGTCTGCCCTCCACCCATCCCCCTGACCAGAAACCCAGAGAAGGGGCTGTGAGTGACATGAGCACTTGCCATACCTGGAATGGGCAGCCTGAGACCTGGGGGGCTCTCAGCATGTTCCCCCTCCCTGTCCTCTAGCCCAGAGCGGAGGCTGACAGAGCTGGACAGCAACATGAGGCATTCGAGGCAGGATGCAGCTCACTGCAGCAGAGGCAGATCCTCACTGTGATCTGTGCCTCCAGCCTTTGGCAACTGGCTTTGGCACAAGGCTATCTATGTGGGATCTTTCTATGTGAGAACACAGGATTCAAGCTGTTCTTTTTGGTAATTCTTAGTGCTCTTCCATGTGGTGGCCTGATGGAACTTGATCTCTGTGTCTGTCTTCCAAAGCCACCATTTCTCGCTTCACGTGGGGCCAGCAGTTCTGCTGGGCCTCGAAGCCGCCCCAGTGTGCTGAGTCATCATCAAAGTATGTGTTCTAAATTGGGCCTCTGGAGAAGTGTCTCTCTGAGTTTGGTGCTTGTGTGTCTCCTTGTGAATTGCTCATCCTGTGGGGCCTTTGAGACCTCCATGAACAGGGGTGCTTACTCGTGTCTCAAGGCGGCCCGGGGCCCCTGAAGGAAGCAGCCAAGCCTCTGCTGTTCTGCAAGGGCTGCGGAGAGATCTGCTCTTGAAGGGACAGGGGTGTGGAGCGCTGGGCGACTTCCTGTGTTACTCATCTTCCCTCCAACAGGAGGTGTCACTGTCTTTCCAGCAGCATCACTTATTGCCCCCATTTCTCTCACACACTTCGATCACTTCTTCGCCACCCACAGTGCAGTTAGTACCCACGCTGCAATTAGTGCTGGTGGGTTTGTGTGTGACCCTGCGGGCACAAGCACCTTCCCCTTTGTTTAATTCAGGGCTTTGATAAATAAACTTTTCCTTCACTTACTTTTCTCCCTATAAAATCTGAGATAATCTAGTGTGACTTGGGCATAGTGCTGAGAACCTTTCTTGTGTTTTTAAGGAGGCTATTGTTTTATCCTTCTGCCTAGAAAACAGCAATTTACTGAGGTTTAGGGTGCCTTGGCCCTGTGTCAAGCGTTTTTATCAGAGAAACTTCTGCCATAGACTGATGTATGAGACATTTTTGTCATCCCTGTTTCACAGAAGGTTGATGGAAGTAGAAAGCATGCAGGACCAGCTCATTCTAATTAGTGGTAAATGCTGTGACGTACACAGCAAAGAGGAGGGCAGGTAAGCCAGGGACTTAGGCATCTCCAGAAAGAGGATATTTAAACTGAGACCTTAAAAAAGCAATTGAGAAAACACCTTGCTCAAGGTCACTGAGCAAGAAGGTAGCTGAATCTGAACCTCAGCCTGCCAGGGAGTCACATTCTAAGCCCTTTGCCATGCAGAATTGTTGTCCTGCTTCCTCTGTAGGTTCACCCTGGGTCCTACTAGGTACAAGGTTATCCAGCATCTCTGAAGGACAGGGAGAAAGTGGAGATCCTCCAGGGAAGGCCCTGGAAAGTGATTAAGAGGACAAGAATAAGACTGGTTAGAAAGCTCAGAGGGATAAGAGTAATTTAATCTGGAGAAAAAAATTCCAGGGGCAAAATTAATGGCATTCTACTGATGTCTTTGTGAGAATCAATTAAAATAGTTTTGAAAAAAGGATCCATTCTGCTATTTTATTACACAGCATCAAAGGGAAAATTTAACTATTTTATTTGGCTAATTCAATAAATATATACGGTAAGCAGTCCCCGTGGCCAGGATACAGAGTGCACGAGACAGGCAAGACCCAGAAAAGAACTTACGTTTTGGTGGCAGATTGAGGAAGGAGCGAAGGGAGGTAAACAAAGAAAAGGGAGAAGACTAGAATTATTCTGGACAGTGATGAATGCTAGGAAGACACCATGACAGGAGCATGTGCAAACCAGTGACCATAGTGGGCTGCTGCAGGAAGGGGGCATCTGAACTGAGACCTGAACGTCATGTGCAGCTCTGGGCACAGTGACAGGTGGACAAGATTGGTGGTCAAGATGAATTTGACACACACAGGGAGCAAAAAACAGAGGGGAGGCTGGTGGCCTCTAGGTGAAGACCCAGCCTGAGGCTCCTACGCAGGCTGTGGGAACCTGCTGGTGGGGAATGGATTGCAGGAGGCCAGAATACAAGGTAACTCCAAGAGATGCCAGGGTGGAGACAGATGGGGGCGGACACAGGGGGATGCGGAGGTGAAGATAAGGAGGCCCGTGAGGTCTGTCTTCTTGTATTCTTAGCACTGAGAAAAAAATCATAGAGAACTAGATATGGGGTGGGGCAGAGGTGAGGGAAAGAAGACTACAGGCCGAGTCAGATGGAAGCCAAACTCTCCCCACCTCATCTCATTTTCTTAAACAAGAAAACAGAGGCTCTTGTGGCACTTGCAGGCCACCACATAAGTTTGTGGCAAGGTCTAGGTCTCCTGACTCCCCAGCCATATGGGCTGTCTCAGGGCATGCATGGAGAGGCAGAGACTGCAGCAGGCATTGATCTTACCCTCCCCTAACCTGAATAAAATGGGGTTCTTTGGGTGGAGCCCAGTTCTCAGAGGGGGTAACTCAGTTCATGACACCCTCTCTGGCAAACCTGAAATGTAAGTAGGTCCTCATTTCACAAAGATCCCCAATATCTGAATGTTTATGAAGTACAAGTAAGATCCAGGTGTGATTGGGACAGAAATGAGGCAGCAGTGAGGTATGTGTGTGGGTCTATTTTGGGGTGCAAATCAAGGCTCAGGGCCTGTGGGAGGGTGGTGAGCTTTCCCAAGAAGTGTCCCCTTTAATGTTACCTCAGGAAGCCCAGAATTACAGTCAATCAGACAGGATCGTGAACAGCTACCTCTGACATCAGAGGAGCTCGGGCACGTTCAGGGTGGTACGGCCATAGATAGATATCTCTGTCATCATAATCGCACCATGATGTGCCTTTTAAGAAGAGGCCAGAATAGCATAGACACCTGAGAGAGAAAGGGCACGTTTCTCTTCAGTTTGGACTTTCCATGTCTTAGGTAAAGTTGTTTGGATTAGCCTTGAAAGGTCAGTTAAAGGAAACCTGACGAGTTCTTTCAAAAAAAGCTGGCATTGGCCGGGGAGTTAGCTCAGTGGTTCCGGCGCCTGTCTTGCAAGCGCAAGGACCCAGGTTCGATCCCCAGTAACCACACATAATACTGGGCGTGGAGACTCACGCCCAGCAGCAATCAGTACCACATACCACAGTGCCGGGCATGGTGGCTCACGCCTGTAATCCCAGCACTCGGGAGGCAGAGGCAGGAGGATTGCTGTGATGTGAGTTTGAGACTGAGCTCAGGGCCAGCCTGAACCACAAAGTGAGACCCTGTCTCAAAAAAAAAAAAAAGCTGGCATTAGGAAGACAAAATCATGGTGTTTCTAAAAATGCATATAGATGAAATAGACCTTCTCTCAGAAGGAGGCTGGCCTGGCTTCTCACCAGGGAGGGCAAGCTGTGTCTTTCTCAGCCTGGAAACTCCTCAGGTATTCTTTGTTAGCCTGCTTTCTATCTGTGACTGTCTCCCATGGCTGTGACAAGGCTCCACTAGGAACTCTGACATAAAATTTTTAATTCTTCTGAGTTTCAGACTTAAATAATCAAAACCTTCCAAAATGGTACCTAATCAAGCACTCTGGCAAGATGGCAGGCACTGTACTGGCTCCGACTGAACACAGTAACCGCTGAGTCTGAAAGTGCTGGAATTAAGAACTCGAATTTTTGCCCTGCTGCCTACACGCACACAGATCTGAGGTCTGATCACCTTTTCCATCTACCAGCATGAGCAAGGACATGCCTGGACTGGGACAGTCGCCACAGACTGGGGTAGACGGTCCCCTGGAGCAGCGCCGTGGCTCTCAAACACACAGGCTGCAAAGCTGGGTGGGAAAACCATCGCTTGCTGGTTTCCAAAGCTGCAGATCCTGGACAGAAAGTAGTTATTCATTCTAAAACATAAGGAGCTTGCTTTCTTCCTCCCTTCTGTTATTTTTCTCTTTCTTTCTTTGACTCATGTTTTTCTTTCTTTTTTCCCCTTCTTTCTTTCTTTCTTTACTAGTTTATTGGAGTTGGGGAAATTGTTCTTTCTCCATTTTTTCTTTTACCCCTTTCTTTTTTCCTTTTAATTTTTTCATTTTTTAAAAAACCCTGCATATTTTTGCTTTTTTCTCCCCTTTTTTTTATCTTCTTTTATTTGTTCTTTTCTGTTAACTTCAGCTAATTCTATGAACTTCCTATTTCATTATATGACCTTTTACTTTATTTTTCTCTCCTCCTTTTCACCGTTAAATTTTCATTATTAAATTTTTCCACTTTTCCTTCTTTCCTGTTTCTAACCCCTGTGTCTTTACAATATAACCATTAATCTTTATTAATCTTTAGATAGTTAGATAGCTCTATGTTATTATTGTTGAATCCTTCTCTATTTTTAGAGGAGGTATATCTATTACACATACTAGATATTTACTGTATGTTAATTTTTGTTTGTCTTAATATCTATACTAAAATTATAGATATTTTTTCTATGGCTAAGGGTGGTATATTATGGCTCTTAAGGTATATTGATATCCAGTTTGTCTTGGACAGTATTAGTGTTGCTGATATACTTACTATTTTCAGGGTAAAATAGTTGTTTTCATTAATAGGCTTCCTTTATATGCCAATATCCAAATTACCTTCTGTCATTAGCAATACTTTGGGCCATCCCAAGAAAACTGGGTGTTGGGCCAATTACACTGCAACTTCCTCTCCCAAATTCATAGATGTGGGCAGATCTTGGGACGGAGGCAAAATACTGCAGCTAACTGTCTCCCGAGTGCATCACCAAACAGCAGACAGTAGCCAAAGAGATCTTATTGCTAGCAACAAAGTCTTTGCACTCTCAGCACCTGCAAACCAAGGCACAAAACAAAATTATCAGACACATGAGAAAACAAGGGCAACAAAATGCCTCCTCAGACTCTCAGCTCCTCCAAAGCTGAACGACGGGCCACTGAGGGAAAGAAAAGCAAAAGCCATATAGCAAAAATTATTTGCAATAATAACAGAAGAATAAGAAACAGATCGAGGGCTGGGAATTTAGCTCAGTAGTTTCAGCACCTGCCTTGCAAGTGCAAGGACTTGGGTTCAATCCCCAGTAACCACATACAACAATGCCAGGCGTGGAGACTCACACCCACCAGCAACCAGAACCACATACCTCAGTGCTGGGTGTGGTGGCTCACAGGTTCTTGCAGTGCAAGAACCTGTAATCCCAGCATTTGGGAGGCAGAGGCAGGAGGATTACTGTGAGTTCAAGGCTTAGCTCAGGGCCAGCCTGAACTACAAAAGCCAGATCCTGTCCCTGCCCCCTAAAAAAAAAAAAAAAGGAAAGAAAGAAACAGATTGATGAGCTGCTCACAGAATAAGACATAATTAAACAGATAATGCATGTTCTAAACAAGATGATCAGGGAGCTCACAGAAAATATTAATAAAAAGCTAATTGAGAAAAGTAAAATGATGGAAAAGATGAATGATAAGTCTAGTAAAGAATTAGAGTCCATGAAATGGTTCCAAACAAATGCAGGAGATTAAAAATTATATTGAAAGAAGAGGCAGCAGAATGACCAGTGTGAGGACAGAAAATCAGAATTAGAAGAGAGTGATTTTTCAAAGACCTTTACTCAGAGATACCTTAAAAACAAGAGCGCTGAGAAATGAAACCAAAAGCTGCTAGGTGATGCAAAGATTACTTTAAGACTAATTCATATAACTGAAAAATGAGAAGACTACACAAAGGGCATAAAAAACTGTCAACAGAAATAATAGCAGAAAAATTTCCAAATATTGGGAAAGAATTAAATGTACAGGTGAGTGAAACATATAGAAACCCAAATAACCACATCAGAAGAGAGCTTCTCCAAAACACACTGTAGTCAAAATCCCAAAAGTCTAATATAGAGACAAAATCTTAAAAGCTGCTAGAGAAAAGCAGTGGGTTACTTATAAAAGAAAACCTATTAGAGCATCTGAAATGAATAGTCACTTTTCAGAGAAGAAGTAAAAACAGCAAATAAATATATGAAAAAATATTCAACATCTCTGGCCATTTGAAAAATGTAAATTAAAACAACACTGAGATTCCATCTCACTCCAGAAAGACAGGCTATCATTAAGAAATCAACCAACAACATGGGCTGGGGATATAGCTCAGTGGTTCCAACGCCTGTCTTACAAGCACAAGGACCTGGGTTCAATTTCCGGTAACCACATAACTGTACTGGGCGTGGAGACCCACACCCAGCAGCAGCCAGTACCACATACCACAGTGCCGGGCGTGGTGGCTCACGCCTGTCATCCCAGCATTCGGGAGGCAGAGGCAGGAGGATTGTGATGTGAGTTTGAGGCTGAGCTCAGGGCCAGCCTAAACCACAAAAAGTGAGATCCTGTCTCAAAAAACCTAAAAAAAAAAAAAGATAACTTCCAAACTAGGCTTATTTATCCTGCAAAACTCTTTCAGTTTAACCAGTTTAACAATAACCCACAACCTTCAGACCAATTTATCCTGCAAAACTCTTTCAAAATTGATGGGCAGGTAAGGTATTTTTATAACAAAGAGCATGTTAAGAAATTCATGACCAACACTACAAGATTCTCAAGGATACACTAGAAACAGAAAATGAAGCAAACAATACCAAATAATTCAAATGGAATGAATACAGTAGGCAGGATGAGCATTTAAGCAGAAAGGAAATAAAAGGAAACAAGCAATAGGAACATAATGCTATCACAAGAATAAGTCAATGTTTTTCAATCAGAACTCCCAATGTAAATGGTCTCAGGTCCCCAATCAAAAGACCCAGATTAGCAGACTGGATCAAGAAACAAAACTCAGTGATATCCAGTTTACAAGAAACACATTTAATCCAAAAAGAAATTCACAGGGTAAAAATCAAAGAGTGGAAAACAGTAGTGCATGCAACAGGAATAACAACAACAAAAAAAGCAGGAGTAGCTCTCCCAATTTCAGGAAAATGTGGACTTCAACACAAAACTGATCAGAAAAGGGAATTAATTAAAGGAAAAATTCAATAAGAAGCAGTACAATTATAAACATATACATACCAAACATGTGATCAGCCAAATTTTAAAACAAACATCATTGGACATAAAAATCAGATAAATACAAGTACAATTATAATGGAAAATCTCAATACCTCACTGTCTCATAGAAACAGATCATTTAGAGAAAAAAATCAACAAAGAAATATTAGAGTTAAACTGAACTTTCGAACAAACGGAGTTAATAAATATCTGCAAGATGTTCCCTCCAACAACACCAGAATGCACATTCTTCTCAGCACTAAAATTTTCTCCAAAATTTGACCACATTCTGGCTCTTAAAGCATGCTTAAGTGACTAAAAAAGAATCAAAATTATCCTATGCAAATTATCAAGATCATAGCGCAAAGAAGCTAGAAATCAATGGAAAAAGAAAACATAGTAGCTGGGGATTTAGTTCGTTGTTTCCGGCGCCTGTCTTGAAAGTGCAAGGGTCCGGGTTCGATTCCCCAGTAACCACATACAATACTGGGCATGGAGACTGGCGCCCAGTAGCAATCAGTACCACATACCACAGTGCCAGGCGTGGTGGCTCATGCTTGTAATCCCAGCACTCGGGAGGCAGAGGCAGGAGGATTGTGATGTGAGTTTGAGGCTGAGCTCAGGGCCAGCCTGAACCACAAAGCGAGACCCTGTCTCCAAAAACCTTTAAAAAAAAAGAAAGAAAGCATAGAATTTATGCAAGCACATAGAAATTAAACAATATACTCATCACAGAAGAAACCAAGGAAAAAATTAGGCATTTCCTAAAATGACATGATAATGCCAGGAAAGAACAAGAACTAGAGATTAATCTTTTTAATGAACATAGACACAAAAATCCTCAATAAGATACTGGCAAAGAGGATGCAGCACATCATCAAAAGATCATACATCATGACCAAGTAGATGTCATCTCAAGCATACAGGCACATTTTAGCATACACAAATCAATAACTGTCATACATCAGATAGACAGAGTCAAGCACAAATATCACATGATCATCTCACTTGACAGAAATTGCCTTTGACAAAATCAAATACCCATTCATGGTTAAAAAAAACCCTGAAGAAAATGGGAATAGGATGACCTTATCTAAATGTGATGAATGTCATTTATGACAAACCAACAGCAAATGTCATATTAAATAGGAAAACACTGAAAGCTTTCCCTATAAAATCAGGAATAAAACAAAGATGTGCACTACCACCACTTCTGCCTAATATAGTTGTTGAAACAATAGCCAAAGCAATCAGGCAAGAAAAACAAATAAAATAGCATATATAGGAAAAGAAAAAGTCAAATTATCGTTATTTGCAGATTAAAAAATTCCTCAAAAGACTTCATATTTGTAACCAAAATTCAGTAGCAAGCAGGTTACAAAGTCAACACACAAAAATCAATAACATTCCTGTATACCAATAATAAACTCACCAAGAATCCCCCTCCAAAAAATACAGTATTCTGAAAAGGAGATTGAAGAGGAAATTGAAAAATGGAAAGCTGGGCCGGGGATTTAGCTCAGTGGTTCAGGTGTCTGTCTTACAAGCAAAAGGTCCCAAGTTTGATCTCCAGTAACCACATATCACAATGCCAGGTGTGGTGACTCACACCTGTAATCCCAGCACTGGGGAGGCAGAGGCAGGAGGATTGCTGTGAGTCCAAGGTTTTCCTGGACTACACAGTAGTAAGCTCAGGGCTATCCTAAACTACAATGTCAGACCCTGTCTCAAAAAAAAATGGAAATCTTCCTCCTGTTCTTGGGTAAATAGAACAAATATAGTCAAAAGGCCATATGTCTAAAACTGATACACAGATTTGACATAATCTCAGTCAAAATACCAATTGCATTCCTCATAAGACTAGAGAAAACAATCTAACAGCTCACATGAAATCAGAAGAGAACTAGAATAGCAAAAGGCTAATAATCCTGGGCAATAAGAACAAAGTAGGAGGCATCAGAGTCCTGGACTTCGAGTTATACTACAAAGCTACAGTGATAAAAAGCATGGTATAGACAACAAAATGAAACAAAACAAGACCTGTATGGATCAGAGGATGGAGAAACATCTCCAGGCTCATTCAGCTACCTGATCTTTGACAAAAGGGCCCAAAAATTTATGCTAGAGAGAAAATAGCACCTTTTAAAAATGATGATAAGAAAATAGGTAATCCACATGCCAAAGATAGACTCTAGACCTTTACCATGTACTAAAGTAAAATCAAAATGGATCACAGATTTAAAGATTAAAACAGATACAATCTGCTGGAAGATAAAAATAGGTGAAACTCTCAAAATCACAGATGTGGACAAGGACTTTCTAAACAGAGCCCCCGTTGCACAAGAAATACTACCAAGAATCAACAAATGGGATCGTAGCAAATTAAAAAGCTTCTGCACAGCAGCCAACCAGCAGAGAGAAGATGCAGCCTACAGAACAGGAAAAATAGTTTATAGGCTATTCCTTGAAAAGGGACTAATACCTAAAATATATGAAGGACTCAAGAAACCCTTCTATATTATGGTGGGAATGTAAACTGTTGCAACTGTTGTGAAAATCAGTATGGAGATGCCTCAAAAAGCTAAATCTAGAAATTCATTAGACTCAGGTGTTCCCCTTCTAGTTCTCTCCCTAAAAGATCATGTTATGATGATAAATGCATATTCATGGTTTAGCAGCATAGTTCACAATAGCTAAATATTAGAAGGGACATATAGTCCATCAGTGGATGAATGGATTAAGAAAATATGGTATTTATTTATGCACAGGATATTGCTACTCTGTCATAAAGAAGGATAAACTTGAGTAATTTTAAGAAAGTGGATGAACTTTGAGACCATAATCTTAAGTAAAACAAATCAGACCCACAAGCTTGAATATTACACCGTGTAGGAAATAAAGGAGTGAGAAGAGGAGAGCAGAGCAAGGACGGACTCTATGCAGATCAAGCCCTGAGAGGGGCCGCTGGCTCCAAAGTGCCGGAACAGCAGTGCTCTGACAGAGCGGGGTGCTCATGAGGGGGAGCAGAGAACGAGGAAGCTGGAAATGAGCCCTCTGGGCTCAGGTCATCTATCTCAATCCGTGATCACTGGTCCATTTTGTGTTTGCATAAGCTTCTGTGTTCTTCTTCAGCTGAGCGCCTCTAGGGCTGTCCTAAACACAGGAATTAGGCCAGCTTAGGTCACTGGGGGTATTGGTATTGTTACAAAGCCAGTTCTGGGAAGGGTCTGAACTCACAGGAAGATGTCCTCTCAACTTTCCCTTTCACATGGTTTCTCTTGTATGAGAAATCCAAAATATAAATAAAAAGCAAAACAAGACAGAAAATAGGAAATAGGGAGACAGATCTCTTAGAAATGAGAAGCAGACCAAGAGATCGAGGGAGAAGGAGGCAGGGGAATGGAGGGGCTACAAAAGAATTCAGATGTTTGTGTACATGTACTACCGCCCCTCGAGGAATGTGATCATTATTTACCGAAAATGTGTACTAATAAAAAATAAAATGAAAAAAAGAGAAATTTCTAGGACAGAAATGTATTCTCAACTGTCCTTATTCCATCAGGATTTATGTGTACTTTTCTGTTGAGGCAGGTAGTTTATCTGAAAGAGACATACATATAAAGGCATGTGTGTCGTTTGGGAAATTCTGTCACAGGGAATCACAAATCACATTATCAAATTGGTTGGCTGATAGAGTGGTTGGCAAGGATCTGAGGAAATGGATCACAAAGGCCATAGTTTTAATGAGTTAAGCAAGGGAACAATCTTCTTGATGTTCGGAACTATCTGGGAGGGAAAGTGTCGGTGATGAGCAATAGCCGGGTGACTGCTGGGGTGTGAGAAGCCAAGTTAGTCCCTGATCTGACCTGAATGGGAGTGGTCCAAGGCTTGACTTTGCCAACAGCCTTGTTTCCTTGTGTGTGTGTGTGTGTGTGTGTGTGTGGCCTTGAGGATCAAATTCAGGACTTTGTCCTTGACAGGCAGGCACAGCACCACTGAGCTACATCCTTGGTTCTTGGTTTCCTTTGGAAGAACACGTTAGCTTGGGTCATATGGTTCGCTCAAGCTTCAGGTGAGGTGTTATGCCAAGGAGTGTAGGTTAAGACTTTGTCTCACACTAAGAGATACCCACAAGGTATGGACTTTCAAAGGACCTGGAATTCAGCCACTTCCAGAAACGGAGCTACTTCCTCTTAAGAAGAGATGACTGTATGCAAGTCAAGTCTGGAGAGGAGCTGTCTGCCCTCTCCAGTTTTAGATTAGCTCGGCTGACTTTAGCAGGAGCTGTGATGACTGAACCAGCAAAGTACATTCACCTCTCCAAAGGGACCGGCCCGGTCTGAGTGTGTACAGATCACTGTGGGGACATTTGGTTTTAGTGCCTTAGCCACAAAATATTTGGAAAATATATTGTACTTTGGGACCCTCAGAAGGTTAACTGTCAGCCACCCCAGGAAACCTGTAGGTATGACTGATTCTGCAGAAGGAAATAGTGAAAAGAGAGGAGAAATGTAGTGCTTATTGAGTGTTTGAACGAGTAGTGCATGTAAACTGGAGTCCAGAGAGTAGGACTGCTTGCCCAGTCTAGAATAGTGTTTGGACCCAGGCCCACTGTAAAACTCTCCTGTTCTACTGTTCTGTGCTTGGGCAAATCGGTGGGCATAGTGGGGGCAGAGCGGAAAGGTGTTCTTGGCATCGTTTTTTGGGTCATCCAGTAAAATCTGTGGTGCACTATCCCAGTGGTGAGTGATCTGAGAAAGATCTTCCCTTTCCCACCTTTCCATCTGTTCGGGTGGTTGGTGGAACCAGGTCCCTTCTGGCTTCAGCTCTATGTGTCTGACAGAGGACGGCTTTGAGCCGTTCTGGCTCTGCGTTTGGCAGGAGCTGGGCTTTCTCCTGTATAAGAGACTGAGCAGCTGGTTACAGTCTGTTTCATCTTCCTAGGCACACAGCTAGATTGTGTTTCCTAGACTCCTTACATCTGTGTGGGGCCGTGTGACTAAGTTCTCACCAGTGAGTTCAAGGACAGATTGATGAGTCGCTGTGAAGCCAACACAGCTGAGAGCAGTTTTGCCTCGCCTTCCTCGCTTTGCCCTTTCCACAACTCTGAGTGCACATGTGTGATGCGGGGAGCGTCATTCCCTAGAAAGGCCTAGATTCCTGAGTCAGCACCGGTGGAGAGCTGCTAAAGGAGTTGCCCAGCCAGAACGTCTCTGTATCTGATTAGGAGAGTGAAAAATGTGAGTCGTTAAGCCATGGATACTTAGGGTTGCTTATTATGGTAACTAATACTAACAACTCTGACTGACACGGGGGTCCAGGGTCCATTCCCTTCTCAGAGATAAACAGCATCCATGCCAGTCATATGCTCCAGAGACATATAAATAAAGTCTGGACAAGGAGACCCTTGCGCCCCTACCCGACCCCCAAAGCCACAGCAGTTGGCTTAGGATGGGCATGCAAGCCACGAATTATCTTTGCGAAAGGCTCTTCTCTGCTATGTCTAAATCCGTGATCAAGAATGAAAGTGCTGGGCCGGGTAGTTAGCTCAGTGGTTCCGGCGCCTGTCTTACAAGCGCAAGGACCCTGGTTCGATTCCCCGGTAACCACATAACAATACTGGGTGTGGAGACTCACGCCCAGCAGCAACCAGTACCACATACCACAGTGCCGGGCGTGGTGGCTCACGCCTGTAATCCCAGCACTCGGGAGGCAGAGGCAGGAGGATCGCTGTGATGTGAGTTTGAGGCTGAGCTCAGGGCCAGCCTGAACCACAAAGCGAGACCCTGTCTCAAAAAACCTAAAAAAAAAAAAAAAAAAAAAGAATGAAAGTGCTGAGGGCGACCTGTGAGGAACCCAGGCCTGGGAAAGGCCAAAGAAGAAAACAGAGCTAGGAAACAGAAAGTGTGAGATCTGCTGGCACCGTACAAGTCCGCTGACCCACTCACACTTGAAGTATGATCCACCCTAGGATATTTCAGTCACTGGAGATGACTTTTTGCGCTTTGGATGAAATCACTATGGGTCAGGTTTGTCCCTTGTTATCAAGAGACTATTGACTAATATAAGTAGTGAAGATAAGGAAGGGCTGAATGAAGACCAAAAATGCAGCTGCAGATTCAGTGACATGCTCAGCACCACAGATTCCTTCTGCAGAACTCATGAATGAATGATGATTCGTGAAGGTCAGAATCAAGAGGAGATGGAATATGACTCAGCCAAAGTCCAAGAGCAGTCGGAGAAAGGTGTGAGGGTTATAGCATTGTCCGAACTGAACTGCATGATGTGTGCTATGTAACCCTTGAAAGTGGGATGTACATGAACAACTGACTGTTGTAAGAAGGCCACCATACAAAATGAGCATGAACCACTCTGCAGTCACTCTGCGCAGGACTGTGGTGCATGTGAATTATTTGGTGGCTTTCTTTGGCAATCAGCTGTGTTTTTTCTTGAATTCTTCCTGAACGATGAGGCTCAATTATCATTGTGGGAATGATTGTGTCACTACTTAGGCTCAGCATGGAAGCGCTCATAATTATAAGGGGAGGAAAAAAGTTCTTTATAAGATGGAATATGATATGTGTGTTCTAGCATTGTGTTTCAGTGTTGAGTTTTCCTTGATCCATACACATTGGTTCCTTTTTTTTTTTACTTATCAAAATTCAAAATGAATGAATAAATGGCAAAATTGAATAAATTAGGACAAAAATTCAAATTGGTTGGACAATAAATGTAGTAGCCTCACAACACTGAAAAGCTCAGGCTGAACTGAGGTGAGGGCCTCTAGGGTGATTTCTCTCAGTTGCTCCAATTTCCTCCTGGAGTACCATCTTCATCTATGGGTGTCACCCCATTGGCAGCAGTGGGATGGCTGAAGAGGCCCAGGCAATTCTTTTTAAAATCATCACATGCACTCTCTGGGCTCTAAGGGGCTGTCCTTGAGCTGGTGTTGCAAAGGAAAAGAGCTATTTCCTTTGCCAGAAAGAGTCAGCACTGTTTCACCTCTGCCTGTGTGGCTGGGCGGTCACTGCAGCAAACGCATGGAGGGGAGGAGACTGGTTTTTAGCCAATCAAGGCCTACACACTGATGGAGGTTTCAACCTCACCTAAATTGCTAGATATGGTGGGGAGGATGGCTTCTCATAGGAGATGTCAAGAAATGTTTCAGGAAGGTGGATGAGTGATGGGCAGCAGGTAACAGGTTTCTTCTACAAATGGGAAGTATATTAGTTGTAGTGTCACAGAATATTATTCTCCATTACTTCTTGGAAGAACCATTTTTGTAATGTTGATACACTGAACTGGTCTCAGTGTAACTGATGAGTGTCTCAGTTACTTTTCTCATTGCTGAGACAAAATACCTGACACCCAAATTTAAAGGAAGAGAGGTTTACTTAATTTGTAGTTTGCAGATGTTTTAGTTCATAGTTGGCTGCCTCCCAAGGTAGGGTGGCATGGCAGAGGGGCATTGCAGGGGAGAAACAGTCCACAGCAAGCAGCAGTCCGCAAGTCAGCAGGCTACAAGTAACCACAGCAGCTTCCTTCTGTTCCTTTGTATTCTGTCTAGACGACCAGCCCTTAAGGCGTGTAGCAGCCCCACCCAGAACTGTGCCAAAGCAATCAGTGGACTGACTTAGTAATCACATGCCTTGATCCCAGCATCACACACTCCAGATCCAGCTGCCCCACCTGTGATCACATGAGGCTATGGGGAGACATCTGGACATGGCATTAAGGGACACAGAAAACTTGCAATAAATATTATGGAAAGAATGAAAGATAAACAAAGATTATTACTAAATTTAACACTTGTTCTAATAGTAAGGCCCCATATTTCTGAGAGTTGATACAACAATTTTTCAAAAATGCTCTTAATTTTTATTTTTTATTAGTACATGTTTGCAGCACATAGTTATTACACTTTCCCTGGGGAGCTGGTACACGAACATAACACATCTCAGTTTTTAAAAAAAAATTCTTTCCCCTCCTTTCACACTTCCTCCCTCTTCGTCTCCTTCCCACTTATAAAATATTTTTCTTCTTTTTGTTTATCTTTTATTTTGCTCTTTATTTATATTTTGGGTTTCTCATATAAGAGAATTCACACAGTATTTAAACTTGTGTGCCTGATTTGTTTAATTTGACACTGTGGTCTCTTGGTACTCATTTTCCTACAAATGACTAAAGTTTGTCTTTCTTTATGGCAGAGCAGTATTCCATTGTGTATAAATACTACATTTTCTTTATTCGTTGATGGACATGTAGGCTGATTCCAAGAATAACAGAAAGTTAGATCTTGCTCCTTTAATGGTGCTGCCTTAATACATGATTTCTCCCACTTTGATTCAGAGACCCTGGTTTTTTCTGTATTATTTCACATCTAAAGCCCCCAAAACACTTCACTTCTAGACAAAGATAAGGAAAAAGGTGTAATGTAGAGAGCAGGTGGTTTTTAGGGGCCGGGCTTCCAGTGATACCTGTCACTTCTACTCACATTTTGTGGGGTAGAACTGAAACACCAGGCTGCCCCTAACTTCAAGGGAGACTAGGACATGCTGTCCAGCAGGGAGTCCAGGGAAAAGACAGAAAAGGGTTAAATGAAGGAAGAAAGAATGATAGAAATTCTGTTCATCTGGTGCATTTGCTGGCAAAGAAAATGTTTGTCTAAATCAAAATACATGAGGCTGAGGATGTAACCCGGTGGTAGAAAACTTGCTTACTGTGCTCTGAGCTTTGTCCCTAGAGGTACAAGTGAGTTAATTAATTAAAATATTTTTTTAAAGTATGACTAAGATGGTAAGGAAGAATAGCAGATTATACTGCCCTATACTCAATAAGACTTTGAACATTTATTTATATGGAACGAGACATATACAAATAGCAACTTCACATAGTTTGACATCCTAACAACCTCAAATGAAATCTAGGAAATGGAGAAGCTGAGAATATATTGGGAGCAATTCCCATCGCATGTTCTGGGATCTTCATTTTCAAAGGAATTTTTTTGGAGGTCTGATTTGCATAGGATGAAATGTCCACATTTTAAGCATATAGTTTGGTAGCTTTTGGCAATCTTATTAATTATTTCTGGAGAAAATGTATAGGGAAATATGTTCATGCTACCACTGTACCATGAGGAGTGTTGAGGAGATGCCTGAAAATTTCTATAAAACAATTTCTTTTGTAGTTAATGGGGAAAAGGGATTTTTACTCAAGCCAGATTATTGTTTCAGTTTGCTTAGTCAGGCAAGACAGACATGACTTCAGTCTTTGAGCAGCAAGATGTAGCCCAGGATGACTATAAATAATAAGTTTCTGATAAGCCATAGTATATGATGTCAAATAGATCTTATATTGATTTCTGTCACTTTTAATCTATAGACACAGGGCTTTCTGAGCCCCAGTTTTCTCTTCTGTGAAATGGGACTGATACTAGCATACTGATACTTGGAGATTCGGCTGAAACTTAAAGGAGACAATGCCTGGAAACAATAATTAGCACATAGTATGTGCTTAGTATATATTACCTGTTATTACTGATTATTTATTGCTCATTAGAGAAATATTTATTCTTTGATCATCTCTTTTTCCATATATTATAGACAGTGATAGGCTCCTGAAGAAATCATGCTCAACTGATTTCTGTTTCATTTTAAAAATTTGTTCTCCCTTTATTTTTATATTTTGAATTTTTTTGTAGAAGCAAGAACCATAGTAATGAGCTTTCAGCTTCATTTTGCTTCTGCAATGATCATTAATGGAGTTATTGTGATACTTTTTTTTTTTTTGGCAAGACAGCCTTAAGCTGTGACTACAAATGCTTTTTCAAAACTCCCTGATTTATTTTTTGTTCAGCTGAACTCTGTCGCGTCTTTTGTTTTCACATGTTTTTGATGAATGGATGATGTCGCCTTTAGATGTTCTCTACCATCCTAAGCATATTAAAATCTACCCAGTGGCTCTCATCAAGTGGAAAATACGGAGGGGAAAGCCACGGGAAAAAAGATATTGCAGACTTTGCTTCCTTGTGTGCACCTGCTAAGGGACTAGGTTTAGGGAAATCTGTAGTGAGTCTCTGATTATAAAGGTTCTTCCTTAAGGAGAAAAAGGAAAAAAAAAAATCGCATTTACTTCAAAGAACTCCTGCCTGATTGAGGGGAGAAAAAATGGTCTCATTGCTTTGATCTTTTCACTGAGAAAAACAACATGAAAAGAAAAGCAAAAACAAGGCTTAAAATGCGGGCTTTGTTGAGAACATCATTAAGAGTGTTTATTGGCTGCAGCAAACACACATTCCAGCTCTGGAGTGTGCAGTAAGGTTCACCGGATGAAAGCTGGCAGAAGGCGAAGCTTCCACCGGCTTCCGCCTGGAAGGCCAGGCAGTTGATGCTGGGCCCTGTTCCTTTCCAAGACAGGGAACAAGATGGTAAATTTCAAAGCTCCTTGATCCATGGCGGGTTCAGGCTTTCGAATTACACTTGGATCGTTTGTGAGGTTGGTACACTCTTCGATTCTTTTTCTCCTTGAAGAGAAAAGCTCTTGGAGAAGCTGATGAAAAGGCTTTTGCGCATCAGCTGCTTCAGAACAACACTGATGACTTAAGTGCAAACAAATCAGGAGCAGATGAATTAAATTTTTGCCTTTAAATACAGAGTTGATGAGTTTAAGGTGGAAGGGGAAGTGTTTTTGCAAAAACTCTGTTCAAATTAAGAATAGTGAGGACAGTCAGTATATTCCACGTGTGGGCAGAATTACCTCCCTGTCCTAGGTCTGCATCTCAGTGGGTGTTCATGGCCTCCAGCTTACACAGAGAAACTGTAAAGTTTTGATGAATTCATGAAGGTAATTTGTTTTACAATAGGAAATTCCCAACACGGAGACACTGAACAGGCAAAATACAAAGCTGAGTAGCTTGGTGAGTGTCTACTATGAGAGGATAAGAGGCATAATTTAATAGTAAACTGACACCAAAGAAAAACTTTGTGATTTGGGGAACATGTGAGAACTGTGCTTGCTGAGCATACAAAGGAAGAGGGGGAGGGCAGAAGTCATTCTACACCAACAACACTGGTGTAAACTCCAGAAAGCCTGAAGCTCAGATTTCCTCTAGCACCGGGTGCCCATTCCTCAGCCTCGGGCTCGTGTAGCCCAAATGATCAGCTGTTCCATAAATACATGGGTGGATGAGTTACGGAGTTGTAAAAGGTGAACGAGAGGCTAGACTTTCTGGATGAAGTGTGGTTTCAAACCAGGGCAAAAAATCGAAAGACTGAAAACAGTTGCTTCTGAGTAGCAGTAGTCTCTCTCTCCCAGCCTGTTCTCATGATGTGTATGATTTTCTGTTTTGCCTCATTTCCTAATCTGGAAGTTCATCGAGGCAGAGTGCACATCTGGCTTAGGTTTTTCTTTCTCTAGAAGATTTGGTGCATGATGTGTGACCCTAAATGATTCTGAACCCAGGAAAAAATCAAGATTGGCATCATCTTTCCCTCCTACGTCAATGTCTTTATCATGTCTGTCACCACCCTCGCTCTCAGGTTCATCCCTGTTGTCATCAACCTTCATCATTTTCATCTTCTTTTTCTTTTCTTTCATTGTTTCATTTTCCATAAAGACAGCACTGTGCTGTTGTCTAAGAACTTCCCCAGGCACGGTCCCACAGCAGGTGTACACTTGAGCTCTCTGTCTGACCCAGTTAAAATGTACAGTGGCATCTACATCACCTTGTTCTTCAGCACCTGCTACTGCTTCACTGGGCACATGTTTTTGGTACGGATGCCTTCGGTGCCAGGAAGAAATAGAAGCATTTGTTATAGTAGAAAAGAAATTAGTCAAATCACTTACCAAAATAATCAGTAATTCAAACAACAAAAAAAAGGCATTATCTTAGTTAAATTGGTTGCCAAGTCATAGAAAATAGAAAAGGAAAAAGCTACATTGCTTTTAAAAATATAAAATACCCACCTTTGACCTTCTTTCAGCACATGTTTTCAATGCAGAATGTTCCAGTTCTGAAATATTGCCTCTGTCCCTTATTTCTCTTCACAAAACAGTGAAGAATTGTGTGTATGAAGACTGTGAGAGCAGCCTTCTCCTCCCACAGCTGTCACTGCAAAGGAAGATACGGTTTGCTACAAGAGTCTTGTCTTCCAAAAGATGTGCCTTTCTTTCATGGGTTGGGGCTCTTTTTCACTTTTTAGACCACACTTCCCCCTTTCTCTCTCTGGCTTCCTTTCTCAGAAGCACGAAGTAGAGACGGTAGCATCTGAGACGGCTCTTTCCTTTTCAGATAGTGGCTTTGAATAGACTTGGGTGAATAAGTTCATAAAACTCTACCTCTTTCCTATTTAAAGAGATAGAACTAGCGTGAGGGGGCCGGAGAGTTAGCTCAGTGGTTCCGGTGCCTGTCTTGCAAGCACAAGGACCTGGGTTCAGTCCCCTAGTAACCACCTACCATGCTGGGTGTGGAGACTCATGCCCAGCAGCAACCAGTACCACATACCACAGAGCCGGGCGTGGTGGCTCACGCCTGTAATCCCAGCACTCGGGAGGCAGAGGCAGGGGAATTGCTGTGATGTGAGTTGGAGGCTGAGCTCAGGGTCAGCCTGAACCACAAAGCGAGACCCTGTCTCAAAAAAAAAAAAAAAAAAGAACTAGCATGAGGGGCCCATTGAAGGAAACATGGTCTTCCAACTGAATTTGTGCCACCACCAAACTATGAGTATTTACTATTTGTATTATAGTATTATTTAAAAGTAGGTTTCAGAAAAAAAAAAAACAGATTCTCATGTTCTTATAAAAAAAACGAATTTACCAGTTAAATTAAAATGAAAAACAAAAGCAATAAAATTCAAATGAATAATGATATTGTTTTTCTGGAACTAAGTCACTGCTTAAAATAAGGTGGTAATGTTAGGTACTGCAAATATATATGAATGCAGTTTTTTAAAAAGCCATGTTGGCTTTTTGTGAGTACCTTTGACCCAAATGCAATATATTCTTTAATAGTTTATTCAATTTGGTTATTTTTTTCATTAGCCTTTGACAGAGTAGCACCATTTGTTGTTCATACAGATATGAACAAAAATGCAAACTTAGGCTTTGGCATTATCTTAGATAAATTGGTGACCTAGGCAATAACAGTATGTACCTTAATTTATGTTTTGAAAGTAAACATTTAAACCCCAAAACTCTCCTTAGAGCTTACAGGTACGCCTAAATTCATCTAAGTAACATTGTAAATATGAATGTATACTATTGAACTCACACTTTTAATCAAAAGGTTTTGATTCTAACAGAGACTTTTATGCATTTTTAGGAAGCTGTCGAACTTTTCCCAAGGAGTATATTGAGCTAACTTATAGTTTTACCAAATAGAAAACAAGTGTTTCGGTGGTAGCTGTGATGGGCAACAATGTCAACCTGCGTAAGAAATGGCTGACTATGCATATTTCTGAGTGTGGTTTGGATGGATTTATGGAAAATGGAAGACTCAACCTTGGTATAAGTGGCACCAACCAATAGGCTTGCAGCCTGACAGTAATAAATAAGTAAAGAAGGGCTGAAGATTTAGCTCAGTAGTTCCAAACTTGTCTTGCAAGCACAAGGCACTGGGTTCGATCTCCCAGTTACCACATATAGTACTGGGCATGGAGACTCATACCCAGCATCAATCAGTACCATATACCACAGTGCCGAGTGTGGTGGCTCACGCCTGTAATCACAGCACTTGAGGCAGAGGCAGGAGGATTGCTGTGATATGAGTTTGAGGCTGAGCTCAGGGCCAGCCTGAACTATAAAGTGAGACCCTGTCTCAAAAAAAAAAAAAAAATGGTAAAGAAGAAGGAAGGTTCCCTTCTGGTTTTTCAGAGGAGCTCCAGTCTTCATTTTGGACATTGGTCAGTGCAGACCCTTTAGCTACTTGATACAGATTGGCACAGGTCTCTACTGTGAGCTCCAGACCTTTGAGTTTTGACTGGATTCTTCAGCTTTCCAGTGCACAGATGGCCTTTCTGTACCTTCCACACCTGACTCTACACGTGGCCACTGGAAGCCTACTTTTTAAATTCATATATATCTTATGTTACATATATATCTTAAATCTGTTTCTCTAGTGAGCAGTAATAAAGAGCATAAACGACCTTTGAAGAAAGTCAAGTTTTTCTTTCCTTTTAGTTTTTTTCCATACAATCAGTATGAGTTTGGTTATGCTGCAGTAACAAGTAATCTTCAAATCATAGTAGCTTAACCTAACAAAAGTACCTTTCTCTAATGATGCAGCAATGATTGCGGATTGCTTGTTATGGTCACCTAAGAACTCAGACTGATGAAAGCTTGGCCTTGACACATTCTTCTGTCACCTTTATTACAAGGATCTGTAATGATTCATGACTTGGATTCCTAAACTTCAACATTTTGTACACAGATTGTTGGCCATTAACAATGAAATGGTCAGCCAGCTTCAGAAGATATAGGGAAGTACAGTTGTACACAGTGCTCATAGGGAGAAGAACCAACGTGTTTTGAGTCCTTTCCTGGAACATGATTCTTTCGATGCAAAGGCAGGCCTGACAGGGGAAGATACTGTCTCTCAGATCTCTGTGAGGATGCCTACTTGTATTACCTCTGTAAAAACGCCCCTGACACTTTAAAGAACAAATAGAGAATGCAAAATAAGAAGGTCAGTCTATTACTTTTTAGGTGAAAAAGAAATACACAATTGAACAAAGACTGAACACAAAAGCAAGTTTTATCTTTAAAGGTAATTAATAAAAGTGATACCATCTTTCTCCTTGACTAAAGCTTATCTGTAGTGACTGTGACAATAGGAAGGTTAACTTTGGGATTTGAATTCTGTGATCAATATTAGCTAGCAAACAGTTCCCAAACCTTTTAGAGGTGCATGAACAATTGAAGGGTACTTGATAATGATTACTTTTTTGGTAGTTACTAAGGGAAAACTCCATGAGTGTCTTTGTATTTTCACTTTTTTAAGTGGCAATAGGATCAAGCATAATTATGCATGTAGTTTGTATTTAAATAAGGCATGTGAGTGAAAATATCTCTTAATTTGCCTCTTAGAAATCAGCTCTCAATTGCAATGTTGAAATGTGCCATTAAAATACCTCATGCTATGATAATTAAATATTATGTTTTCCAAAGATGCTAAATGATATCTCCTGAGGGTTTCAAAATTTGCAAATGCCTCTGTTTTGTATAATGAAACTTTAAAATGAGCAAGAGTAACTATTTCATAAAAAAAGGATTTAAAATACAAATTGGACAAACTTATGCTCTTGAGATATTTTACTTTATCATATGACCAAAGATAAATTCTTAACTATCTGGATACAGTACATGAAGCCTGGAAACATTTTTCTTTTGCCAATAAACTGTGTTTGATATGCTACTTTTTAGTTTTATTTTAGCCATTCTGTTTTTTAAAAGTAAATGTAACTTCTTTTGTGATAGGTAGTATAAATTTAGATAAAAACAGCTATTGCTTTTGATGTCTAATTATAGGACAAAGGCATATTCAGTAGGAAAATCAGGAAGTAGTGAAGAACACAAAGAACCAAACCAAAACAAGCAGAATTTTAAAGCCTAGTATAAACTCTATCTAAAAGCAAACATTTAACAATAATTTTCTTACCATCATTTCTTTAAGTATTTGTGCATATGGGTACATGCAACACAGTTGAAATAATTTATAAAGAATTTTTTTTGGCACTTTTCATTTAACATTAGAGTATTTTGGGTGATAATGGTAAAGAATGTAGGGGTCTGGTTCTATAATAATTTCCACAGTATTATGGTTTCTTTCCCTAAATTCCATAATGTTGTTCTGCTTGAAATGAAGATAGTAATTCTTACCCACAGAGATATATTCAGTGGATGCTTTTGGAAGGAAGTATCAGAAAGCCTGATTCAAATTGGCTTAATCAGCAAAGAAATTTATGGCCCAGGGATTTAGCTCATTGCTTCTGGCATCTGCCTGGCAAGCACGTGAGTTCGATCTCTGGCACCACGTATCACAGTATGGGGCCTGGTGGTTCACACTTGTAATCCCAGCACTCAGGAGGCAGAGGCAAGGTTAAGAACTGCTGTGAGTTTAAGGCTAGCATTGGCTACATAGTGAGTTCAGGGCCAGCCTGAACTGCAAAGCAAGACCTGTCTCAAAAAAAATGCCAAAGAAATTTATTATCCTACATTATAAGACATCCAGAGGTAAATCAGGCTTAGGGTTGTTTGATCTAGTAGCACAAAAATGTCTTCAAAGACCAAGGTTCTCCCCATTTCCCTTCTTTGTCATCTATTCAGTTGGCTCGGTCCCATGGCTGACAATGACAGCTAGATCAGTGGGGTTCTTTCCACGTGAGCAGAGGGAGATAGACCTCCTCTCCATCATGAAGAATCAAAGTTCTGCCATCTTGTTCAGTTGGTTACATTCTCACCTCAACACGTTTGCAGTTGTCTCATGAGGATGGAAACCCAGGATCCGGAAGGACTGACTTTGATCTGTTGAAATCCATCTCTGTATTGTCACTTCTGTATCCCATATCCAAATAAGGGGGGGTTAATGCATACACAGGATTGGAGTTCTGGTGGGAAAGGTGAGGGTGGATGCTGCATGGGCACCCAGGCAGTCAATGCCGCCCAGTGAAAGGGACCCTTACAGTGTCACTGCTGCCCACCTAGCCACTCTTACCTTGTACCATGGCCCCCCTCTTTCTCCTTCCATCCTCCCCTCTCTCCTCGTTCCCTGTGGATGTGTCACTGGAGATTGAACCCACTGAGCTACAACTTTCCCCTTTGTGTTATATTTTGAAGCAGGGCCTTGCTAAGTTGTCCAGGCTGGCCTTGAACTTGTGATGCTCCTCTCTCAGCCTCTGGAATAGCTGGAATTATAGGATTATAGGCACATACCCCCATTCCTGTCCCATTCCTCTTTCTTGATTCCAGGCTTTACAGGTCACACTCTAAACCTTCGCTTCTGCCCATGCTGTTTCCTCTTCCTGGAATGCTCTTACCTCCTCTTTTCTCTTTTCTTAGTTAACTCATCAACTATTAGTTTATCTTCTAGCTCAGCTAGAGAAGAGCTGTCCAGCTCTAACAAAGTTAAAGTCTCTTTCTTATTCCTCCCCTTTCAAGCACTCTTTTTATTTTTATTTTTATTTTTTTGAGACAGGGTCTTGCTTTGTAGTTCAGGCTGGTCCTGAACTCACTATGTAGCCCAGGTTGACCTCGAACTCACAGCAATCCGCTGCTTCTGTCTTCCAAATGCTGGGATTACAGCAGTGAGTCACCACACCCGGTATGTGGTTACCAGGGATTGAACTCAGGGCCTTGTACTTGCCACACAGACGCCCAAACCACTGAGTTAAATCCTCGACCTTAGTGTTGTCTTTTAATAAAATATCTTTAATAATAGTATCTTTCTTGGTTTATGTTTCTTTTTTGCCTCAAACTAGCTTCCTTTAAGGCAGAGATTATCTCTCCATTTTATTTCCTTGGCCGAACAGAGTGCCTGAAATACAGAAAATGCTTAATAACTAACTTAAAAAATTTTTTTAAAATGAATGGTTGAAGTAACATGAACCAGAATTTGGTTGTTAATATATAAAGATAAAATTTAATGTTGAAATTTCAAGTATTAGTTATAGGGGAAGAGATTAGTATTCACTGTTGATTTTGCCAGAGGAGGTACTCAGCCTGTGGTGACTTAGGCAGCCAGTGCTAGTGTGTGTTGTGTAGTTAAAGGACACTCTCCATGCTATTGCACAGGTCTCGTGAGACTGTTCATGTGGACAAAATGTAGCCAGGCATTCCTTTCCTCTTCTTACTTTATCATCTGATGAAGGTAAATCTCCTTTTTTTTCAATGTAAGAAAAGGAATACCTATGGATGCAGGTTATGAGGAGGAATGAAAATGTAGTCAAAGGGGGCCGGGGAGTTAGTTCAGTGGTTCCGGCGCCTGTCTCGCAAGCGCAAGGACCCGGGTTCATTCCCCGGTAACCACATAACAATACTGGGTGTGGAGACCCACACCCAGCAGCAACCAGTACCACATACCACAGTGCCGGGCGTGGTGGCTCACGCCTGTAATCCCAGCACTCGGAGGCAGAGGCAGGAGGATTGCTGTGATGTGAGTTTGAGGCTGAGCTCAGGGCCAGCCTGAACCACAAAGCGAGACCCTGTCTCCAAAAACCTAAAAAAAAAAAAAAGAAAGAAAATGTAGTCAAAGTGTGGAGTTTCTCATGTAATGTTTTTCTGTTTCACTTATTGAAAACTATAGATGTGCTGCTAGGAAATTCAAGTTTATATAGTTTAAGCCTTCAATGTATTGAAGATTTATTGAAGAATGTTATTCATTATGAAGAAAATCATGTAGTAATTTGTGTATTAAAATGCTAATAACTCACTAGGCTTTCTAGAAAAAGGCTCAAACTATCATTAAAAATGTTAATGTAAATGGTTATAGGATGGGGATAGAAAAGAAACTTATTTTGTACAGAATAACCATCAATTCATATTTGCCTGTATCCTTAACCTTAATGATAAAGAGAATCTTGGGCCGGGGAGTTAGCTCAGTGGTTCCGGCGCCTGTCTTGCAAGCGCAAGGGCCCGGTTCGATTCCCTGGTAACCACATAACAATACTGGGTGTGGAGACCCACACCCAGCAGCAACCAGTACCACATAGCACAGTGCCGGGCGTGGTGGCTCACGCCTGTAATCCCAGCACTTGGGAGGCAGAGGCAGGAGGATTGTGATGTGAGTTTGAGGCTGAGCTCAGGGCCAGCCTGAACCACAAAGCGAGACCCTGTCTCAAAAAACCTAAAAAAAAAAAAAAAAATGATAAAGAGAATCTTTATATGGTACTAATGTCTGCCTAGTAGCTCACTGCCTGGGTATAACAGATCTAAACTTAAACTGTTAGGCCATTCCATTTTCCCCAAATCTCCTTACTATGTGTAAATGCTTTTACTATCATCTCATGCACATCTGAGCATGAATCCATGTTCTAGGTTGTGTTCTCCAAATTTCGCAGAAATAGAATTACTGGACTCTCCATTGCTCAGCTCCAGCTGTCAAAGCCTGCTGTGAACTCAGTACTCGAGGTGTACGTGGGCTGACTGCAGTTCTGAAGCTGGAGAAGACAAGGCAAGGAAGATGAAGTGTCCAGTCGAGGTGCTGCACTGACTCACCAGCAGGCCTGAGGAAGGCAGTCCTGCAGAGAGGCCAGGGTGGGGCACTGTGATCTGCCCCAGGTGATCGCCAGAGAGAGCCCTGCATTTATAAAGGCACAAGAGACCCCCAGGCAGGGCACGAGCACCCTGAAAGAGACCCAGCTGATGTCAGCTGACCCAGCCGCTCACTTGTCAATACTGGACTTGCACTGTGATCAATCAACAGCCCACAAGGGAGGAAGTAGAAATAAAATATGTCTCTTGCAAAGAGAGTCAAGCTGCAATTTGCCAAGTACACTGTAATTGTTTCTGGTTAATTATCTCAGTGGTGAGCCGAGAGCACCAAAGGTACACATTCGTGTTGTAAATAAAAATAACACTACCCCTTAGATGATCGTACTTCTGTTGTTTAGACGTGGACAGTGCATATCACCTTCCCTCAGAATATAAGAGATAAATATGAAATTTAGACAGCTCCACTTCTTGGATTGTCGATTTTTATTGCCACTGTAATTGCTTATAATAATTATAGTAATATAATTCTGAATAATAACTTCTAGCAACTATAATAGTACTGGGCTAAGCACTTCTCATCAGCTCCCTGGATGCTCTCAGCAGTCCTCAGAGGGAGCGTTATTTGTCTCTTTTCCAATTTGGCAACTGAAGCCAAATCTCATTTAATATCTATGATCAAATGACTCACTCAAGGTCATATAAGTGACATTGAACCCCAGTGGTTTTTCTAAAACTCAGAGACTTCTCTTAACTTTCAGGGCAGACATATCACATCCCCTCCCCCAGTCTCCTGGGACCCCCTTTACCATTCAGTGCATCGTAATTGCTTAGCAGTGTTGCTGTTAGTAACTAGTACCTGGAAACTTTTTGGAGCATTGTCCTTCAGAGATCAGAGCTACTTGACTTACAGGAAGCAAAGGGTACATCTAGACCCCTTCGCTGGAGCAGTGTGTATACGAAGTGGATCAGTCCCTTACATCTTTGCGCCTCCTGTCCCTTCTCTCAAAGATGACATGATTAGACTGGATGATCCTTAGGGCCTTGAAGCCAATGATGTTTCTACTTCTTAAAATCTACTTATCTGTAGATAGTTTTATGGCTTTGGAAAAAAGAGGAACTTTCTCTCGGTGTTGGCTCCCGGAAAGAAGACTCCCAAAGATTGGGAACTTGTTACCCTCCACATTCGATCTCTAGCAGAGTGCTCCTGACCAGACTGGAGTTCACTAAGGGTTTACCTGTGTGTTCAGTTTAAACAGAAGCGTCTTTAGGAGCAAATTATCTTCCTAAGGTTAGTCAGCAATGGTGGCATCCTCCAATGGGAGAAGTTACTGTTTGGGTGGGGGTGGGGACCAGGTATTCTATGTCTAGAATGGGCCAGATGAGCTCAGTGAATGGTTTTATCAAGATGGCCGTCAGGGGTGGCTTCACCAAGAGTGGTCTGTTGAAATTCATCCTGACCAGAGTGAGTTACATAGAGAATAACAGAAGGTGAGGGAAGTGGAAATAGTTCCTATAAATAAAAGGAGAGACAGGGGACCCACCTAACAAGGTTCATGCACGAGGTGTGCAGATGACAGGGGCCCGTTCTACCAAACGATTATACACTGAGAGGGGAAAAAAAGTAGAGGACTGGGATGTTTTGAATGAGAAGGAGAACTTCTGAAAACAGTCTTAAGAGCTGGGAACAAATTCACTGTGGAGCCTGGTGAGCAGGGTTCAAAAAATCACTTCATAGAGCTCAAGTGTAGATCACCCAGGATGATCAAAAGAGTAGAGATGTAGAGTGTTCAGAAAAAAGTATTTGAGTCTCTAATTAAGAGTTTAAAAGAGTCTAATAAGGGACAGAGAGAGGGTGGTATGCCTTCATAGGTGCTGCAGTATTTGTGAGAAAAAGGGGAAGTGACCTGGGTGTGGCAGGAGAAGCCCTGTGGACAGGAAGCAGCCCTACCTGAGACATCTCCAGAAATGCCATCTTGTGTTACCTAGACCTCTTGCAGACCAGTCACACAAACACCAGGAAAAGCAGTTTTAAATATGTTGATAAAGAGGATTTAGCTCAGTAGTTCTGGTGCCTGCCTTGCAAGTGCAAGGTCCAGAGTTCGATCCCCGGTAACCACATACAATAATGCTGGGTGTGGTGACTCACACCCACCAGTAATCAGTTCCACATACACAGTGCTCAGCATGATGGCTCATGCCTATAATCTAGCACTTGGGAGGCAGAGGCAAGAGCATTGCTGAGCTTCATCTCCTGCCAAACACCTTTGATAGAACTTGGGAGGTGGGTAAAACAAAGCCATGTTTCCACGTTTCTGGGGACAGCCACAGGGGTGGGGCTGAGCACATGCTGTGTGGATACTGGGAGGCACCGCATCCACAGGATCAGGCAGTGTGGACATACACCCGGAGGCAGTCCTGGAGGCTTCTTGTCCGCAGTGACGCTCTGATCATGCAGTGGTTGTGTAGCTATGGATGGAAGTTTCTAGATTAGCCTGCACTTCTTTCTCTTAGAAAGAGCATCAGTCTGTTGGTTTGTCCAAATCTACTCTTCTGTCTAATGTTTCCACAAGCCATCGCTTATCCTGCAGTAAACCCCCTGTGCTTAAACATGGGGGTTTGTTCTGTGTATATTCTGTGTTCTGTGTATGTTCTGTATCCTGTAACGGAACTCAGATGAGTTTATGATAGACAGCAGAGCCAAAGAAGTCTTGTGAACAGAAGTCAGACCCCTCTGCATAAGACACACCAAGAGCAGCTCTTAAGAACCTGCCCTGTATCGGGCATTGTCTTCAGGCCTGCGTGCCCTGTGGAACAGCCATCACTGTGTGCATTGTGTAGAGGGAGAAGTTACAACACAGAGAAGCCATTTCTCTTTTAAGGTCAAGGTTGCACAGCTGGGAAGCGGCAGAACTGGGTTTGGAACCAGGTCTGTCACGTGGCCAGCACAACACACTGCTTTGCTGTGTAGGGACTGCTCTATCTAGGACACAGGGATCTGAAAAAGTCCCTAAAAGCACAGAAAAACGGTCTTTGTGCTAAGAAATATCTGTAAGAACATTTTCCTCTCTCAAAAACTTTAGTAAAATTGGAGTGACTTTATTGTATAAAAGGTTAGACATGCTTGTGTTATGGCCATCAGCCCAAATCACAAAGATTCCTAAACAGGAAGGATTTGAAGGGGAGATGAGAAGGGATGTTGGAATCCCAAGCTGCCGATGATAGGCATGAAAAGCGAGGGTCATTTCAGCTCAAGAAAGGAGGGCCTGGGAGCTGCATCAAAGGTACCGAGCTCAGGCATCCCGAGGGGCATTCAAGGGATGCTCAGATCAGGGTTTAAGTCCAAGGGAGAAAGAGAACAAAGAAATCACGTACTCAGCAAAGAAACAAGAGGTAGAAGAGCAGAGGGAGGCCCTTGTTCCTGGGAAGGTGTGTATATGTGGTGGGGGAGGGTGCTGTCAGCATGTGCCAGGACTTCAGGGAATGGAAGATGGCAGCACAGGAAAGCGGAGTACTTTTGGTCCAGGGATTGAGGCCCTCAAGGTGTGTTAGCTGTCACCTGCTCCTCTCAGCTTTTGATCAGATAAAAATGGGGCCCTGAGCTGACTTGGTTGGGGTGGCATCTTTTTACTCCCTCGCTCTCCCCAGGTCTGACTTCCTTTGATCCCCCCTCATTTCCCCAGGTATGGTCCTTCCATGTTGCCAGCTCTGGCTTTTCAGTTTTATTAGTTACTAATAACAGAAGCTTGGACCAAGAATAGAATGGGCTGGACCAACCACGCACCCTCGGGAGACTCATCCAACTGCTCTGATCTGGTTTCCTCATTGCCAAAAGGAGACTGATAATGTAGCTCAAATGAGATACTGAGCAAGAAAGGCCCAGGAAAGTGCCTGGTGCATGAGGGTTCTCAATGAATATTAACTCCTGTTACCATCTCATCTGTTTTCTCTATACTCTTAGCAAGAAAAATAGAAAATATTAAGACTTTAAAAAGCTAGGTTCCTGATTGGCCATAACACTTATTTGCTGTGTGATTTGGGAGAGTCCCTAGACCTCTTCAGGCATCAGTTTTCTCATCTCTGCAATGGTTACACAAATGAAAAAGGTGACATGAACCAGGTCTCTCTCCTTTAGAGGGCTGTGTGATCTGTGCTCCTGGAAGATCACAGATAATCATTTCCTCCTTCTGTGCTGCTGGACACAGTCTGTGGGTTGGGTTTTGTGCAGATTCGGTTCAGTTCTACAAGTCATTCACCAAGGGCCTCAGGCATCGGGTCTGAGGCTGCGGATGAGCGGGACAGGGAGAGGCCAGCCAGGCTCCCGCTTTTGAGTGACTCATGTTAAGTGGCGAAGTAGGGAGAAACACAAAGCTAATTACAATCCACCATGATGCCCACAGTACTAGATGAAGACAGTGTGCAGAAGAAAGGCTGATTTTCTTGCTGTGGGATGGGGGAAGAGTTCACAGGGAAACTGAGGAGAGGACCTCCTGGGTTGGTAGAGGCCATATGGCATCAAAGAAAAGCCCACAGGAGGGAAATCCTGTCATGGCGCACATATATTCTTCCTATCTCTGTGCGATATGTGTACATATCTAAAACTGATCATGCTTTGCATACTCTGCTGTCACCCACTTTTAATTTTAGCCCAGTGTCCTGAAAGTCAATAAGAGTTTGTCAGGAGAGGGGCAGGCAAGAGAGAATGGAGAAGTGGGATTCCCAGCAATAAGGTCAGCAGGGTAGGAGAAGAACAGCAGGGAAGTATTTGTAGGATCGTGCATTTCCATCCCACACACTGCAGAGTAGTAGCTAGAAACAATGCATTTCTGTCTACAAGCCTAGGCCTTTGGGGTACAGCGAATCCAGCAGCAACCAGCCCTGTATCGACTCACTGATAGAAAACTCAGTTCTCGAATCAAGTAAGCTGGAATCTTCCAAGTGGACTCACGGCTCCTCCAAGAGAGAAGAGCTCAGGGAGGCTCTGTGCAGCAGAGATTGTGTAATTCTCCCAGCAAGCCATGACTTGGTGTTTCCTTAGGAAAGGGGTCCCCAGAGATGATGTGTCCTTGAGGACCCACCCTGCAATTCCAGGCAAGACCTGGGACCTGAGAAAATGGCCTGAATGTAGCATCTAGACACAGGCTGGTCCCTAGGAAGTCTGGGTGGCCTTGGAGGTCTCCAAGGTGTCTGGCAGGGACCAGAAGGCCATACATTCCGAGTAGGGCCGTACGCGCTCAGGTGGACCCACGCTCTACCAGGCCAGGAGCACATCCTTCCACAGTCTGACTGCCATCCTAGTCTGATTGTTCCCTGACACTGGAATGACTCAAATGCAACTGTCTTCCCTGCCCACTAGGGCTGTGCTATACTGGCTCATGCTAAACTGTGGACTTGTGTGTGGGAAATCTATGCAGAAGCATCACGCACAGCTACCACCAAACATTATACACACACTTGAAATTAAATAAATTATGTTAAAAACAAATGTAACAAGTACTCAGAACTCTCAATTATTTTGTGTGCTTTATTCCCCTCAATATTTATAAGATTTATATCTGTCTTTTTTACATATATTGGTGAGCTATGGAGATCTTTGATTGTCGCCTTCAGTAGCCTCGTATTGGTGGTCTGAAATCAGGTCGGGCAGAGGGAGTAGCCCAGCAAATGTAGCAGATCAAAGCTTTGTTTCCTGAGAGCTTGCTGTTACCCGCTTATCAGCATGTTAGTGCCCGCAGGCACCAGCGAAGCTGGGCTTCCTCCAAGTGCTTTGCCCCAGACCAGGGCACCATGCTGAATGCTGCCAGCAAGTCAGTCCTCAGAGGCTGTTATGTATCTGTCACTCATACATTAGTATGATTTTCTCACAGCAAAGGTTTCTAAGCCTGTTACTGCGGAGGCGGATACTCCTGTTTACCGCTCACAGACCTTTTCTGCATTCCTGTTTGAGTTTTTCCTGAAATGGAGATCTTACTATGTCATCCAGGCTACTCAAACTCCTGGACTCAAGCAGTCCTCTTGCCTCAATCTCTTGAGTGGCTGGGGTTACAGACAAGTGCCAGCTTGTCCTGCATGTATTTGAGTCTATACAATTCAATTACTGTTGAGTGGCCAGGGTCCCCTCCTCCCTCCTGTCTCTACTCAGTAGCCTGAGGCCCAGTCAAGGGCATCGGAGAAGTCTTCAGTGCAGGGCCTCTGGCTGCTAAATGCAGGTGGCATGTGGGCTGAACTGAGCTTTGTGGGAAGACAGTGCCATCCTTCTCTAGAGACAGCACTGGGGCCCTCCTCTGCTCTGCCAGCTGTGAGCCGGAGGGATGCCCGTCGTTCACCTGCTGGCTCCCTCCTCCAGTGGGACAGGATGGAGTTACATGTGAGGCCACAGAAAGTATTAACTGGCTCATCCAAGTCTCCCACATCTGCACCTGTGCTGCCAGGATGGATGGCTAGAGATAGAAAGGTACCGTGCTGCCTTCAAATATGTAGCCGGTTATCGGTGCAGACCATTACTTTCCCTCGAGCAACGAGTAGGGAAGCCTCAGAATGCTGGCGGGCTGGGGCCGGGGAAGGGTGTAGGTAGGGCCCAGAGTGAAGAGCTGGACACCCAGGAGGTTCACATGAATTTTCTGGGCCAGCAGGGAGCAATTTGCTTTGTTCTGAAGTAAACCCACAGAAGCTGAGTGCAGCGGCAGCAGGAGAGTTCTGGCTCAGGTCGGGGGGCTCTGGTGGGCAGACAGGGTCTAGGGTGTGCCTTTGGAGGCTGCAGGTTAGGGCCGCCACCTGTGTCTTAAAGTAACTGTGGTACTGTTATCACGGTTGTTCATGAAGACAAGGGCTCAGCCCAGTGCCTGGCATGAGATCTTTGCTCTGTTGGTGTGTCTGCCCTTCCTTAATGTGAGCCCAGCTGTGAGGCCCTGCAAGCAGCCTGCTGTTCTGGCCTCAGGTCTGCCCCCCATCTCTAAGAAGTGAGGCTGTTTCTTAGCCAGCTCCAGTCTATGAGCCCCTGCTATTAATCCCACAGGACCCCCTGTAGTGGCATGGGCAACCACAGCCTCTAGTGTTAGGGGGGGGAGTGATCGGCAGGCAGGTTCCTGAGTGGCTGCTGCCCTGTCCTGACTTGGGTTACCAAGAAAAGAGCTCTGGGATCTTTTTTGTGTGGTTAGCATGTGAGGTCTGGCAGATAAAGTAGAAGGCATGGATCAGTGTAAGGGGGCAGGCTTGGACAGTGACAAGGCTTTCCATGACCAGTTAAGGCAAGCCCACCTCCATTTGCCTGAGGCTCAGGGTGGGCTTTATGGCCTGCAAGAGCTGAAAAAGCCATGGGCATATGATGCCAGGTTCAGTGGCTTTCTGGGACTCAAGGAGTGTTAGTGTTTTTCAGTCGGTTCCCAGTGTCTGCTATTTACTGTTCCCAGTGTCTCCTTTTCCTCTTCCTTTTCCCAGGTCCTGCCCTGGCCCCTACACCCAGTCTTGTACCCGTCATCCCCCCCAGGGGATGTCAGGCTCAACTGAACAGAGGTGCCTCAACTCCCCCCAAAACACATGGGTTACAGGGAAGAGATGAAATTTCCCAGGGGGGAAACTGAGGGACTACTAATAGAAAGATCGAGAGGCGGGAACACAGTAGCATTTCCTAGAGGCCAGCTCCAAGTCAGTCAGTAGAAGATGGTTTCCTCTCAATCCCTGGCATCTCCTGGGCTTTCTACCTGTGTATTCTTTCATACAGAGCTTTGATCTGGCTTCAGCTTCCATAGGCATAAGTACCATCCCCTTTGCCCTGCCTCGGTAGCTGTGAACCTCACTTTCTGCTGGCCTTCAAGTATGGTGTCCTCAACCTTCCTAGTGGCTCCCCGAGGCCTGTGCCTGTTTCCTTGAGAAAGTAGGGAAAGGGGCCAAGCTGTAGAGGGGGCAGCTACACAGGCCTTGAAAGGCTTCTGCCATGTTGAACTATGTAAACTCAGCAGCCTTGGAACCAGCATCCTGGCTGCAAGCTCTGATATGCCACCATATCATACTGAGCAGTTACTTATTCTGTCAGTGTGTCCACCCTCACTAGTACGGGCACACGGCCACAAGACCCTGCACTCAGTCTGCTGGCAGCAAGCCCTCAGCATGGCTGGCACACAGACAGCTGTGCTCCACTGTGGTTTCTTCTCCAGTGTCTCTACTGGGTGTCTAATTGTGGGGCCAGGGCTCACCCAGGTTCTTCAGGAAACAGATGCCAAGTTGGAATCCAAGTGCATGGCATAGGGGAAATGCTTGTGGGAGAAAATGGGCAGGGAAGTGAGGGCAGCTGGGAGAGGAGAGGAGTCTGGTCACAATGCCAGTCTGACCCCATATGAGGAAGAGGGAAGGAAGGTTGTGTAGGAGTCTTCGAGACCCCTACATTATGAGAGTCCTCAAAGCTCAAACCAGTCATCAGAGGAGTCCCAGGGTATGTAGTACAGTAGTTTCCTGCTGCATTGCCATTGCCTGAGAGTATATGGGCCAGGATGGACTTCCTGGGTCCTCTGCACCCCCAGCACATGGGCTCTGAGGGGCCTCAACTCCACAGCCACCTCCTGCTCTATCCTCGGGGCCAATACAACCCTGGTCCACAGAGCATCAGTCACGGGGGCCAAGCTGGGTGCTCTGACGTGTTCTCCTCAGTCTCCTTTCCTTCTAGAAATTAACCAAATGACTGGGTGTGAGCTGGGCTGGCTGGGCCACGCTTCCTCTTTGAGGCCAGACCCCGTTCATGAGTAAACTGCCAGGAATGCCTCATCCCCATTCACCATCTGAGCCAAGTTCTCCAAAATTGCTCCCTTGCCTGTAATGTTGCCAAAACTACCACTGAAAATCAAAGAACATTTTTAATGAAAAAGGCCCTTTATATCCTATTTCTCTGTAAATCCTCTGCAATAATTTTGAGATTGTTAGTGATATTTAAACTCTTCCAGATATTCCTATGCAGGGGCAGGCTGTTCTTGCAACAGTTTCCAATGGTAAAATCTCCCTACATTTCACCTGTGACCTTTTCTTTAATATAATGTCAACAACAGAGCAAACAAATGTTTGAAGTTTCTGAAACAGGTTTTGGGGCTTGGGTAACCAACAGTCTTGGCATCCTTCACAGTCATGATTCAGGAGCTGTCTTTGGAATACCCTTTTCCTGGGGTTAATTTGCATATGCATGTCTCTTTTGTACTTCATGCTCTCTGAGCATCGCACACACTAGCTTAAACAATCCTTTCATATTATGATGCTAGTAAGAGGGAGTTTCTTAAATTAGGCACCCAGGCATTCTGCTCTTCTTTGATGGAACATGGAATGAGTGACTGGCATTTGAAAAAACAAATTAGTCAAAAACAAAGCAAGGTTTTCTTCTTGAGGGGATTAGTAATAGACGCTCCTTGGCAATCTTATTTGGAAACTGCATCTGAGGATTCTTACACACCTGCTAGGACCAGAATCCTGCCTGCTTTGCGTATTTATCCCCTCACAGCATCCCGAAGACCCTTGCTTCTCACTCCCATTTCCAGGGGACCCGGGCTTTGCAGGGACAGTTAACTCCTCGCTGTCTCAGGGTTAGGGAACAGCAGGACGAGATTCCTACGCTCAGCCCTTTCTCCATGCAAACCAAGGCTGTGTTCCCTTTGCTTCTCTGTAATTCAGAGCTGCAGTGAGTGGGTGGTGCAGGGAGTCTGGCCTGACCAGACTGCCTGATCTTGTGAAATGCCCATTTGGCCCAGATAATCCTGTGTGGCATTGGAGCTGACGGGGAATCATGGCCTGGCAAACAAGGTGCAAACACAAATGCATAGGCTGCACTTGGCCAAAGCAAGCAGGTTTCATTTGAGACACTTACCTCACCCCGTGCAGACTTAGGTATAGTTTTGTCATTCAGATAGTAGAAAACAAAGACTTTATGGTAAAGGGAATAAGACATTTGAGCAAGATGGCATTTTGCTTTTGTCCGGTGAGCCTTCTCTGTCTTCTGGTGAGAGTACACTGGCTGTTCTGGGAAGCCAGTCTCTCCTTATTCCTGGGAGTGGTGAGGGGCACATGAGCCAGCCCTGGGCATTCAGGATGTGCATTTCCCAACTCAGTGACTGGGTCTGGACTGGCGTGTGACTCCCTCCAGGCAGCGCGGCCCCTCAGCCAGTCTGGACATTCTTGTTGAGGTTTGAAATGGTTGTAGCTCCTCCTCTGCTTTTTCTTCCTTCTCCCTCCTTTTTTCTCCTTTTCCTCTCATATTCTCTTTCCTCTGCCCCTCTCCCCCTCTCTCCCTCTCTTTCCCTTCTCTCCCCTGTAGAATCCCTGAAAACCTGGTGCTGTTAGGAGTTATCTTGGTCTCACGAAGGAAGAATCAGAGAACAAGGCCAAAGTGGGAAAGTTGGGACCAAGTTCTTCCTTGCTTGAGCAACTAGATCCAACAGGAGCTTCATAGTTATGTGAGACAATAAGTTCTCCTTTGCTGAGGACAGTTTAGGTTCTGTTTTCTGCCACTTACACCTGAGAAAGTTCTAAGATAAAATATCAGATGTTTCATTCACATAAATCTAAATAAAGGAACTGCGCTTTTCTGGTAGTAATTACATTTAGTCAGTCATTCCATAAATATTTATTGAGCTTCCGCTGTGTTCCATCACCTCTGACATAAGCTGTGGGAGATTCAGAGCAGCCCTAAGGGACAGACAGGCTGATGGGAAGAGTCTTTGAAACAGAAGACAAGGTGGGAAAGGATGGTAGCTGAGCAGATGCAGATGGGACACTACAGGGGTCCTGGGGAGGAGTGGAGAGCACGTCCTTGTGATCACAAGACTTCCCCTTTCCTCAGACCCTCGGTGCTCGGCTCTGCACCTGGCCCGGGACAGACACGCTGCAGTTCCATAAAGAATGAATGGCTTCTGGAGGGTATGACAGAGGATTGGGACAGCTGAAACCCTGAGGTGGCACAGGAGGGAGAACAGGAGGAAGACGCGATCCCCAGCCCAGTGTCCAGGCAGGTTGTGCAGCCTGGTGGAAGAATGAAGGCTTTACCTGTTTTAAGAACCTGGGCAAATGGACTGTATCCACCTGACTGCTCGGGTCACTCTGTCTGGTCCTAGAGTTTCTTGAGAAAAAGCACTTTTTGAAGAAACAGACGTATCATCATTGATTTCTTTTCTTGATTACAACTTTCCCCAGCTTACTGCATTTTCATGGAGTGCATCCAACCATGCAGAAGAAACACTCATAATCTTACTACCAAGAAATAACAATTACTAAAACACATACAGAACCCAATTGATTTAATCCACTTTCACATTATGTCATATCTTTCTGTGTCAAGAAAGAGAACTGAACATTATTGTTTTAATGGCCGTGAATATGTCATTGCAGGGAAGAATGAAAATTAATGGAACCAACTTCATGTTGTTGAACACATAGATTGATTCTAGTCTTATGCTCTAACAGAACCACTGCTATGAATGAAAATCCTTAAAGCTACAACAGCACATATTTAAAACTATTTTCTTCAGATTAATTCCTAGATACAGAATGCTGAGTCAAAGGAAAGGCATGCTTTTAAAGCTCTATGGTCTGCACTGCCAGTTGGACTTGTATTTACTCTCCCTGCTACTATACTCTTTCTTTTTGACTTAGGAGAGAAGTGGGGCTCCCCAGTCTTCGGATGGCAGGATGGTCATTTCGTCATGTCACAATCCAGTACACTTTACAGAGAGCCAAGGAAATCAGGGATGGTGCTAAAGGAGTTTTGTTTAAAAAAAAGAATGGAGTTGATTCTTACACAGTCATTATTTCCCCCTCCTTCTTCCCATTAACATTTAATGCTGCACTCTCAGCCAGGATGCTATACCTTAATTGATGGGCATTCCCTCAACCGAAGCCCCTTGGGGGACACGGAATGCTAATCTGGAAAAGACCTCATTCTTCCTAGGAGTCTCTGCGGAAGTAGCCGGAACCAGTGGCCTTATTCATCGACAGCTGGTTACTTAAGGTTTTCCCCAAGACACACCCTGGACCCACTCTGAGATAATTCACAAAGACTATTGTTCATGGTATTTCAAGGGATTTTTCCTGAGATTCCGGATGTTCAGTCATACAGAGCTCCATGAGAAATTGTAGTCTTAGGGTCTTGGGCACCTGGGCTTCATTCTTATCTGGAGCCTGCTAACCTCATGTGTTATTTCTCCTTCTGAGCTTCAGTGTCTTCGTGTGTGACATGTTAATGGTAGCAGTTCCGTCTTTGTAGTGCTGAGGGAATTGAGCAAGCATAGGGGTTGAGGTGTAGTAAGTGTTCAACAAATCTTAGTTCTATAGTGAATATTATCTGTAACACTGAGAAAATAAGACTAATCACACATAGCTATGGCAAAGATTATAGGAAATAAAGCTGGTTAAGTACCTGATATCTAGATAGTTTCATAAAATGGTAGCTTTAGAGTCATTTCTGTATGTTAGGAACAACCTTTTCAAAGACTATGAGATGTGGAAGAGAAGAAAGACGCTGAGTTTGAAGAAACAGATCTCACAGCTTTTTACTTTTCCAAAGAGGATCTTCTTCCTGCAGGATAGTCTCCAGTTATACATGCAGTGGGGAAGAAAACTCTGTGATTTGAGGACATGAAATATCTATAGCTATTTGTGACTTACACGGAAACAGTGAAATTCCTCTTGTGAAGAAGAGAGAGGGAGAAAAGTTCCTGGGAGTTGCGAGGAATAGCGATAAGGACCCAAGGACATACGGAAGCTGTAAGTCATTGTCATGCTGCATCGTGGGCTATTCGGAGTATGGTCAGGAACTGTCTACATGAAGCCTTCAGGGGGAAGCTTTCGCCCAGGCCTGTGTGGGATATGCTGTCTGCTCACTCCAGAGTTGGCAAAGGATGTTTACACATAGAGCCCTGCTTTGGTGGCATCTGGGAAATGAAAGAAGGGCAGCTTTACTCAGTTCAGAAGGAGTAGGGGGTAGACTCTGAGCAGGAGCTTAGGGAGAAGGGAGGGGCTTGTGTTTGACCCCCTGGGGAAGACTTCATGTTGTGGGATGAGGTGTATCAGAGCAAAAGTTGGGTATTAAAACAAAGGGTGACTGTCCCACAAGTTCAAATTAACACAGTCAAATAATCCTGTAGGACAAACAACTTGTTAAATAGGCATCTAGGAAGGTCTCCCAGAACTCCAGTCTCTTGCAAACAAAACAACGGAAAGCAAAACAAAACAAAACACAGCATATGCACATGCATTTGCCACTTTTTGTATGTGAAGCCAAGCTTGTTGATGATTTCTGCCTTAGTAAAGAGGTGAGCTCAGTGACTCAAAATGTTCTGTAATCAGCCTTGAAAATGGTTTTTCAAGCTCATTTCTAGCCCCGAAGGGACCAATTTGGCACACACCATTTTCTGTACTTGATTTCAAGTTTGGCATCCAAATCAATGGAGAAGAGCTTAATAATGAATTATAACACTTTCTTTGGGTATAAATTACCTGTTGCCTGAATAGGTCTGGTTGAAAGTGTAAATACTAGTAACCCTGCCTAGATTTGAGCTGCACTAGTTTAAGTATACTGAAGATTTAGGAAGCAAGAATGTCTTCAATAGATTTCTCCCCTTTAATGATCTGGCCAAATGATTTGCCCTGTTTGTATCTCACTGCAAGAAATTAAAAAGTATATTATATGCAAAATGGGAAGAAAACAGGGAAGAACATGAAAGGTGGAGAGAATCAAATCAGAAAGAGGGAAATGAGAAAAGGAGCAACATTTAGTGGTGTGAAACGAAATGGGGAGTTGTGAAATGCTGTAACCCAGTGAGAATGTTGTGGGGCTTTGGGGGAGATATAAGAATGTTAGAGACCCACAGACTAAGAACCTGGACCTGACAATACACGGGATCATGCAGGGCCTCTGCATAGAGCTCCCTGTAATGGGGATGCAAGTCTAAAGCTACTAGTGATGGAATATTGATTAAGCCGTACAGAAAACTACAGAGTATGTAACTAGTGCGGAAGCATCTTGCCTTGGGAATAGCAAGTCACTCATTCCCAGAGACCTCATTTTCCTCTCTGTAAAATGGGTTTAATCATGGTCTGTGGCTATCAGATTGGTTTGCAGAACAACTGGCCCAGGACCTGTGAGGTTGCAGTCAGCGGAACTCCCCCTTCTTGCCCAGGTTAGGAGTTGAAGTCACGAGGCGGGGGCTGGGAGATACAGCCATGAGCCAGATGATACAAGCAGGGCCTTGTAGCTGAGCCATAATTTTAAAGAGGGCTGGCACTTTGGGAAAACTGCTTTCCTCCACTTTGCAGACTTGGTTTATTAGAAGCAGGGCCCTGAGGGAATCCCCAGAGCCATTAGGAAGTTCAAATACTGTCTTGGGTACAATGCAGAGACTTCTGCAGGTCAATTTTTTCTTCAGCAAAAGGCACTTGAGAGCCTTTGGAGCAGGGGTAAAGGAGACTGCTAGAAGAAAGACATTGCAAAGGAAAAGGAGAAAAGCTGTGCTCCAGGCGACTAGCTCCAGGTTCCTGAGGTCTTTAAGATTAAAAAAACAAGCCTTGATCACTAGGATTTGCATGTGGCTGCAGATGCTGGCAGCTTTGAGGGAAAGTGTGTCTCTGCAGCCCAAAATCTGGGCATCTAAGAGCAGCGCCCAGTCCACCAGGGGCCAGGATGCACCAAGATTTCTGTGTGGGCTGCATATAGTAGGTGGCATGATAAGGAACGGCTCTATACAGCCTCTGAAGAAGTCTCAGCAGCCCCCTCACACCACAGGCCTGTCACTAATTGACCCAGTTTTCTTCATTTGCTGGTTAATGGCTTTTCTTCATGTGCCATCTGGGACCCTGGCAGAGCGAGTCACCCCTCCTCAGAGGGCATTGCCTGACTCTGCATCATATGTGCATTTGGTCCCCAGGTTTTACGTCATGAAACTCCACACTGTGGCCCAGTGGAACCCACAGCATTCAGGCTGTGGGGACGCGGCCATGGCCTAGCTCACTGGGTACCAGAGCTTAGTCATTTTATTCAAAGCTACCTGCTTGAAGGAAATTGCAATTAAAATTCTAAATTGACCCTTTGGCTGCCTATAGTTATTGAACTTCAATCTTGTCCTTTTTTTTTTTTTTTTGAGACAGAGTCTCACTGTGTAGCTCAGGCTGGCCTTGAACTCATGGTGATCCTCTTGCCTGGGCTTCCCTCGTGCTAGGGTTACACACATGCACGACCATGCCTGGAAGTCTTTGTTCTTAAAACCAGATTCTAGTATAAGGTATTAGGTGTCAATGCTTATAAGAAGGATTGAAAAAGAAGGAATTTATAAACATGTCCACCTTCCCCTCGAGTGATCTCTCAAGGCATTGGTGTGTGTCTCATGTGTGAGGTAGGACTAGCTGTTTGCAGTGGGAGAACAGTAATCATGGAGAACCAATACAGAAGGTCTGTTCGAGCTCAGACTTTCTCCACATCCGCCCCCCTGTGGAGTAGCCGGGCCACAGGAGCTAGTGCACTTGAGGCTGTGTCTTCCTGTCACTGTCCCTGACATCCATTCAGTTCATTCGGCTGCCTCTAAGGTGCCCAGACAGCTAAGTCCTTGGGATTCTTCAGGCAACAGGACCCAAAGAAAACCCTCTGAGCTCATGAGGCTTATAATCTAGGGAGGAGACACGAGTAAATCATACAAATCAGAAAAGAGGGTGACGATGTTACACCGCTTCTGCTCTTGTGACATCTGTATGAAATAGGCAGGGCAGTGTTATTAAAGGATGCTAATGATGATAACGAAGGCTCAGAGGGGGATCAGTGGCTTCCCCAAGGCCACAGAGCCAGTGCACAAGCAGAGCCAGTGTCTGAGCCCAGTGCCCTTTCAGCCCTGGGAAGGGAGAAGTGAGGGGAGTGGGGAGTGAGGGGCTGACGAGAGTAAGGAGACTTGAGTGCAGGGCACTGTGCCTACCATTTAGGGTTAAGCGATAAATATTTGAGTACATGTTTATTGAAACTTTGTGTTCCTGGCACTGTTCTAAGTCCTGGTGCATAAAATAGACACAATCCCTGGTGGAACTTAGAAGGTAGTAGGGGAGAGTGTTATTCATAAAACATTATAGAAATGCTAACATCAGTAAAAATGTACACATTTGCCTACATCATAATCTAGTAAGATAGGCCTTAGTACACCATCTAAGCTTTAGCAGATTTTCATTCATTGTTTATCGAATGCCAGAACTATATACATAGGCACAGCACGAGTTTCACTTCTGATTTTATCTAGGAACATCCACTTGTCATGGATTGCTTTTCTGTATACTATAAATAATAAACTAGCAATCTGTGTTAAACTTTGGGACTTATACAAAAACTTTGTATGAACTTGCATCTTGTATAGTATTTTTATATTTTAGTGCTCAAATGTAAACATAATTGTGTAGCTTTGTACTAAAACTGATTAAGCTTGTGCTTCAACAAATCAATTCACAATCCCACCCGGCCCAGCTGAGGGATAAAGGAAGAAATAGCCTTCTAGAATAGGTGGAAGGAGAGAGACAGCTGGTAGTCAGGTGGGGAGCCAGGACCAAGCCACCTCCCTTGTAGAGTTTAGGTTATTTCATGAGGAAATGACTTTGAAAGACTGTTTGGCCAAGAGGGGCAGAGCATGAGCACACAGTCCTGGGTGACATGAGTCTTGTTGCCTTGCAGCTCACTGGGCCTCTGCTTCCTCCTCAAACACTGTACAGATTTGTCTCATTACCGAGTGGGGTCATTTAGGAGAAGCAGAGACCACAATGGCCAGCACATGGTTAGTGCTTAGTGGTAGCTGTTATTATTGGGATTCTTTAAATTTCATTTTTCTTTTTTTTGAGATAAGGTCTTGCTTTGTAGCTCACTATGTAGCCCAGGCTAGCCTGGAATCTATAGCAATCCTACAGACGTGAGCCATCATGCCTGGGACTGTGGTACATGGTACTGATTATTGATGGTTATGAGTTATCACACCTTGTGTTGTGGTATGTGGTTACTAGGGATCGAACCCTGGGCCTTGTGCTTGCAAGGCAGGCACCAGAACCACTGAACTAAATCCCAGGCACTCATTTTTCCCTTGAATGAAAATAATCTGTCTTGCAAACTACTTTTGAGCTTCAAAGCATTGGTTCTTCAGAATATCTGCCTGATAGAGACAAAGGACCCAGTCAACTTTAAATGACTGTATTGAACTCTGAAAAATCTCCTCGGCTTTCCTTTCAGTTTTGCCTTCTAACTGTGAATGATGACCCATTTTACACTAGCCAAGGACGGCTGGGAGTTTTGCACAATTCTCTCCAGGAGCTGACAGGTGAGATAGCCTTCAGATGGCTGCTTTTTTGGCATAAGGGTTATGGTCAGCTGTCCCAAGGGACCTGGCTCCCTGGGGTGCTTGACTGTGCTGGGGCAGTGGAGAACCAGCCTAGGAGCGCAGTCTGGCTTCCAGTTGCCCTGGCCAGCACACCTGTGCTCCTTGTGAGGCTCACAGTGTCAAGGACTGGCCCTTGAGCCCAGAGCAGGCTCCTTTGGCTTCCTGGGAAGAAGGCTGTGTGGGTTAGGAGTGAGGGAGATGATGTCATATGTTCAACACAAACATATACCTTCTTGTAGGTTAGCTTGCCTATAACTTTTAAATATATAGTATGTAGGGTTTCCTTTGTAGTCTTAGATCCAACTCATAGGTTTAGGGTCAGACTTGCTTTGTACTATCCCTTTATTCCCCTCTGTCCAATATAATCTCATAGGTCTATGGGAGCTATTGATGGGTTATAATCTT
>PVIR01002954.1:56592-95131 GCA_004026965.1 Petromus typicus | reverse complement strand
GGTTGAGATCCTGTCTTCTAGGTCTGAAATTCAATCTTCTGCTATATTCATTCTATTGCGTAAACTCACTTTCTTTTTGAATTTCCTGGACTTCTGCTTGTAGGTGTTTAAAAGGTTCCATTGCTTTTGTTCACTTGGTTTCTATCAACTCAGTGATTTCCTCTTTAGCTTTATTAATCATCATGTTGACTGGGTCCAGTATTTTTCTGTCATTTCAGAGATCAGCTCTGATTTCCATTTTACTAGATTGGCTTTGGTTACCATTTCTGAGGACCCTGGAGACTGCCCTTCAAACTTCTCTCTTTTCCTCCTCCCTGTGTTACTTTTAGGTGAGGATCTTTGTATCTGAGACTTTGAGTGTTTTCTCATCTCTGAGTTTTTGTCAATGCTACTGTTTTTGGCTTTGTACCTGCCCTAATGTCTGACGATGTTTGTTGCAAGTCTCTTTCTTCCTAATATTTAGGAACCTTAGAATATCAGTGTTTCCTGGGTTGTTCTTTACAGTCTGTATTGGTACCTAAAGAAAAACCCCTAGTTCTGGCTCACCATATGAGGCACTCAAACAATATGATCAGAACACCTTCACCCATCTGCTTATAGGCAGGAGAGCTCTGGCTCTTCCACCTCTACAGTGGCCTGCCTGAGGTTCCAATAGTTCAGCCTTCTCACCAATATAGGGTCCTTGGGCTCGCTTGTGCAGTCAGCCTGGAGGCCAGTAGGCTGCAGGCCCTGTGCAGCTGCAATGGTGCTGACTGACATTCCAACAGGCCCACCTACTTACCAAGAGTCCCTAGATGTGCTTGTGTAGTTAACGTGGATAAAATCAGACTCTGGCCTTCTTTGGCTATGATGGCACAGGCTGCCGCTTCCCTGGCACTGCCCTCTGTTATACTCAGTCTCGTGTTGCTCTTCCAGCATGGGCCTCAGGCCAGGAAGCTCCAAACCCCATGCAGACTCAATGGCCCCGAATGCTGCTTCTGTGGCGCTGCCCTCTGTTATACTCAGTCCCTGCATGCTCTTCCAGCATGGGCCTGGAAGCCAGGAAGCTCCAACCCCAGCACAGATGCAATGGCCCCAAAAGCAAACAAATCTTTTTTAAACAAAAACGTTACTAATTATAGCATATATCTAGAAATACACCTGAGAACAATTGAATCAAAGGTCAATTCACAAAGCACTATAAGATAAAAGGAAAAAGAGAGGAAATAGTTTTCCAGACCCAGAGCAAAAAAAAAAAAAAAAAACACAAAGAGTAATAACACTAATAATATTTGTGTGTGATGAACTCAATTATAAAACATTTTTTATTGAAAATCCTGGTTAAATTTCTGTCTGCTTTAAAGATTATTCCCTCCACTATTATCTACCTTAATATGTGATAGTGGAATACCTCAAAATCTTCCTCACAGAAGGTTGCCACAGCAACAACCTTCAATATACATGCATGTGCCTGAGGGGAAAAATACAGATAAAATACAGTGGACAATTTAATGAAATATAGTTAATTTTCAAGAGAGAAATATGAAATTTGAAGAAAGTGGAAAAAATGGGAAAGAAATCAGCTCATACAATATGCAAATTACACTAGTTTTGGTCACCTCTGGATTGGCATAAATCTGTGTATTCAGCCAGAAAACTGAAAACTGAGGAATATTGCTCCTAAAGGATATATGAGAGGAATGGACATAGATCTATTTCTGAGTATGGGGCAGAGGGATCTATTATGTGCCAAGTGGGGCTTGTGACAAACTTAGACTAATGTGAGATTGATACACAGAAGAGAAAGTACACCGTGACTCCTTACTATCTTGCTCTCCTTGACTGCAAGCAGACACTCTACACTCTTCTCTTCTAACATCTCGTACTTTGGAAGTGATCTGAACGATATTCACTACAAGCTTAGGTGCTTCACTCTCTTGTTGAATCCAAAAAAGAAAGATGAATTTCCCAGAGGAATCAAGGAGATTGTATAATGGGAATTGATTGACTTAAATATCACCCTGCTGCCTTGTTGGTGACTTCTCCTAAATTTAAACCTCATTTCCTAGATATCTATTACCAGATTGTCTCTGGTAATAAAATTGACTCTAAAATTCAGTAAGGATCATTTCACTTGCTCTTTAGATTTTCTTTTTTCTATAATTTCTCTTTTTGCTTATTTACACTGATTTTTCTGGGCTTCATGAAAAAATACTTTTATCAACTTCTTTATAGGCATCATTGTACTTAGTAGTTGTGACTTTAACATGAAATAAATATATTGCTCCCATTTTAAAGATAAGAAATCTGAGTATTTAATGTATTATATCACTTACATAAAGGCACATAATTAGTATGTGAAAAAATCAGACAGTGATTTGGCAGTATGACCCAGAAGTTTCAGTTCTTTATGTTCACAACCACTGCTTCCTACCAATCCATCTGGACACATCCCTGAGCTGTCTGTCATATTTTCAAATGTCTTTCTTTACTTTTGAAAACTATTTACTTCTTAGCAAAACAATCCTAATGCATCAGTAGAAAGAACTGATTATGAAGGAAAATTTTGAGTTGAGTGATGTAGAAGCCAGTTTCTCTCAAGTTCTTTCACTCAAGTGACTCTGCTTTCAGTTGTCATGAATATTTTGTCTTTGTCTCTGAAAACTGAGAAAGATCAGGTGAAGATATATCAGCTTAAGGTGCTAAAATAGTGAAGGCAGTAAATACTTGCTGGCCAAGCAGAAAGGACTCAAGCAGAGTCCTTTCTCCACTGTTGATAAAGTTGATCCTTTCCTGAATTCCACACTGCTCCCTCTGCTGGATTGTAGAAAAAAAAGAAAAAAAAATCACTTTCTAATCCAAAATTTTCACTGCATGTCTAACTTTCTTCCCCTTCCCTCCCCTTTCTTCTTCTTCTTTTTTAAAAATTATTATTCTTCAGAAATTAGGATATAATCACAAACAACGCAAGGGTGCAAGACTCCAGGCAGCTGAGAGCCTAAACAGAAGGCCAGTGAGGGCTTCCCTTAGCACAGGGTGTCCTGTGTCTACATTGTATTTTTCAAAAAAGACAAAAAATATGCTTTCCATGTCAATAGCAGAAGCTGGCAATTGCCAGTATGAGCCATTTTGAGGACTGAGCTGGAATTACTATTTTAAATTTCTTCTATTTGTCAGTTCTTCCTGGTGTGCAAACTATATATATTTTGTTATTCTGGAAACCTATTATAGTACAGAAAATATCAGCATAGGTGGAATATACATTTACATGCTAAAGCAATTTCTAGTATATTTACTGCATTTACTGCACTGTAGACATGATTCTGAATCAAGTGCAGTGCAACAACATTGCAAAAAGGTGCTGAGTCATTAAAACATTAAAATACAGTCTAAGCTTACATACATTCAAGTAATATGGAAAGATTTAAGGTTTGTTAACCTTTTATTTTTATTTTCTTCATTGAAAAACATTTATAATACATCTTGGCTAGGTAATAGGCTCAGTGTTGCATGTAGGGAAATTTTTGACATTCTTCAAAAGCTAATGGAATATAAGGATTTGTTTGCATTGTACTTGTGGGAGGAAAGAGAACCTTTGGGTAGAGAAAGAGATGGGTGAGATGGGGAAGAGATGAGGACCAGTGAACAGTGCATTATTTAGTCAATTACTATTGAAAATCACCGGAGTTTAATTGGACCAGTGAATTCTGGGGACCAATGTGGAGCACATATCTTTTAGTTATTCCACATGAAGGACAAGAAAGCTGGAATATTTGTATGCTAGACTTTGTAAGCCATCAGTTAGGAGCCAAAACTGGATACAGGGAAAGGGCAATTAATGCTCTAGGACTCTAACATGCAGGGTATGTGAGCAGAGTAGCACTGCTGCTAGAGAAAGATCAGGTGAAGATATGTCAGCTTAGGGTGTTAAAATAGTGAAGGCAGAAAATACTTCCTGGCCGATTGCTCCAGTGCTAGACCACTCCACGGTGATTAGGACAAAACATCAGGCCTGCATCATTCACAATTAGAGGTGAAGAGACAAGGTAGGTGAAGAATCAATGTCCAGTGTAAACAGCTGATGAATTAAAAAAATATAGTCTTCATATTTTGATAAAACATATAGTGGATAAACACTGTCACAGGCCAAAGATTTCAGTGAGAGATATTCGGAGAATTGTAAAAGGTGACAACTGCTTTTAAAAAATAGTGAAAGATTAAAAGGAACAAAAAAGCAATTTATATCATTTGTAATTGCCAAAAAATAATTTGAAGAGTATCTTGGGTCATGTGTATAGAAGTAGCAAAATATTTAATAAAAAGGAAACAAAGGATACAATTTAATCCCCTCTTATTATACTAGTGGTCTCTGACTTTCTTTTCATTAGACACAGCAGAACATGAGCAAACATCAGATCACCCAGTCTTAAACTGTCAGCTGATATAATAGTCATACAAAATTTTAGTTTAAGGACAATATGTTTAATCATCCATCTACCACATTAGATGTTTTCTTCTCTGGTACCAGTTTTTAGTTGCACTACCAGACAGGCATGCATGTGAATCACATGATCTGAATGCTACTTAACATAATTGCCTGTGAGTTATTAATATCTGTTGTAGCTTCAGATTCTAAATATAAGAATTACAAATAGCCATATTAAGTTTATTTCTAAATTGTTAATTTTATTATCCAGCGTCATTTTGAAGATCTATGTGAGAAGATTTTTTTTTATCTCAACTAAGGAAATGGCATGCACATCCCTTCTGAGTACCAAATATTTTACATTGGACTGCCTATGTTAACCTGGCTAAAAAGAACTTGGAAACAGTAAAGGAATCTAATTTTCTATATCTCATTCTACTTTACCATATTAATCACTAGTTGCACTCCTTGGTCAATATTTTCTATTTTTTCATCATTGGAACTGAGAATTTTATTGTACGTGGCTATAGCTCCCTTTAAAGAAAAGAAGTATAAATAAATTCTAAGGTGAAAATAACTTTTGGAACAATATATCTTTTCAAGAACTCCAAAGTATGAATATCCCAAAAAGGATGTTGAATTAAATCACTTGTCCTAATTATTATCACCCCATCATAGCAAAGGAGACATGCTTTTTCATGTCAGTGTGATTTAAAATCTGCAGGGCATTTACAATATAAAAGTATCTGCATTAGAGCATCAGGCAGAAGCTTATTTTTTACTTTTACATCCCTAAAAGGGATTCACATTCATTGATACTGAATTTGCTACTTTAAACTTATCAGCTCTTTGCATTCTTAGATTAATCTCTCAAGGTAGAGCCTGTTCTGTAGAAGTAAAGTAGCCTCACTAGTAAAGAAAGGATCAAGTTTCAAACACTGATTGGTCAGCATTCAAAATATGCTTTTTAATCCAATACTGTATTTTATTCTTTACTGTCTGGCTATACTGATAATAGTATATAAGGCAAGAAAGATTTGTGGCATTATTTTGGTTAATTTTTTAAGTCAACAAGTTAGGTGAAGGGGTGTTCAGGTAGCTGTTAAAATATAACTATAAGCACGTGGGGGTGCATTTCTAGAGGAAATATACATTGGAATCAGTAGACTGAGCACCGGTGTGGGTGAATGGTACTCAGTCCACTGAGGGCCTGGCTAGAACAAAAGTGCAGAGCATGGGTGAATTTCCTCTCTATTTGAGCTGGCCCTGGCCACAGAATCAGTCCTTTTTGGCCCCTCAGACTGAAGACCTACAAAGGTAGCTGAAAATCTTTCAGTCACTTAACTTTGAATTGAGAGTTACTTCACCAGTTCTCAAATGTCCATGAAACTACACCATAGGCTTTCCTACTCTTCCAGATCACAAGCAACACATTATGAGGCTGCTCAGCCCCACAGTCTTATGGTTCCTTTCTTCTGGGGTCCCAGCCTTCCTTTTTATTCTTTAGGTTCTGTTTTTCTAGAGGTCTGACTGCTCAGGTGTGCTGGTTGGATAGCACAGCCTGGTGAGTCTAAAGAACCAAGAAAAGCCTCACAGTGACACTTCTGGCAAAGATCATTCATTGTGTCACATCATGAACTATTCTTGTCATGTAATATGACATGTCATTCTTAAACACTTCTAGAAAATGGCTTATGAGTGTCCACAGAGCTTTTTAAAAACATACCATGTCATAACAAATCATTAAACATGAGCAGGTCTACTTTCTATGGAAATAAAGCTGAAGTCCACTGAATGCATAACTCCAATAGCAAGCTGCAGCATGTGAAGAGTAGGGTGATTAACTGGCCCTACTCTGTTTTGATTAAAAACAGAAACATGGGTAAGCTTTAAAACAGATGTAAAATGCTAAGTTGTCAATAATCTCTGCAAGTAGTCATGTAAGAAATAAAATTGCTGAATCTCTCTTCTGTGGTCTGGAAGAAAATGGATAGTAGATAGCAGACTTGCCTAATTTGTATATTTGCAAATCAGAATGAGTGTGAAGCTGTATATTGTCATTTACAGTGAGATGATAAGTTCAGCCATTGACAGTTCATCTCATGCAAGAAAGCGCTTGGGGACTCAATGTAAAAGCTTAGTCTTTTTCAGGTTCACCTGATTTTTTCTATCCTTTCACTGACAGTAATAGCAGTTTCATGGGTCATGAAAGTCCAAAGAAGCATCCCTTAAATTACTTGCTGTCATTGTTTGGACAAAGACACCAGGAGGAGAATGCTACCTACTATTTATAGTCACAGTTTTCTTAACAAGGTGAATTTCTGCTGAATAAGGCTGAAGCAGAAGCCCCATTGTAGAAACTATGCTGCCCACCTCATTACAATGACCTGTAGGGTTGGAAAAGCCAGAAAATGTATAACACTGCCAGGCTGGACACTGTGACACTCTTCAAATATGATCGCTGAGTGTCTTATACCAAAATCTGAAAAATTAGCTTTAAAAAAATCTACTGAATTTCCAGAATACTATTATTAACCCACATGTTAAAAATATTAAGAGTGAAAATAACCAGTAATTACTAAAATTAACCAGTAGTACACCATCATAAACACATGCAGTGTTTCAGGGAAAAAGACTATTGCTTTTAATCATAATGTAAAATTGTCAGAACAGTACAGTTGTATAGGATGATTATTTTTCCATTGAAAGCATTTCAAAACATGAAACACTCTGAAGCCCAACTTGCAAGTCCTAAAATGTTTTATTTTTGTACTAAAAATAGAATATTCCAGGGTCTATGTCAATGTGAGGATTAACTTGTTATAAAACATACTACTGATATTTTTAGGAAATACAAGAGTCTTTCAAGCTAGAACAATCATTGAAGAAATTATCTTTTCCTCTTTTCATACCAAAAATAAATTTTATAATTTTCATGTCTAGTTTTATCAGGGGACTAGCCAAAATATTATGCCAGTCTAATTAAAATGGTTATAATCAAACTATATCTCTTTATTGTAGATTTCTTGATGGCTGATACTGTCACATGCTGTTTTTCAAGTTCCAATAAAGAGAAATCAGTCATGTATGATATGAGAAAATTTAACTCTGGGAGTTTGAATAAGTATATGTTGCCAAAGTAAACATGTAGTTGGCTGTAGGAGACCATTTAAGGTTGGTTTGAAAGAAAACACAGAAAAACCAAAGAGAAATATATAAGACAAAGAAACCAATAGAAGGTTAGAGAAGTCTTTCCAAAGCCATTTTAATGATATAATAGTGTCACATTAAAATTTTAATGTTGTTTTCTCATCTGAAGGCTATAAATTAAATTCACATATATCTTTTTTTTTTTTTTTTTTTTGAGATAGGGTCTTGCTTTGTAGTTCAGGCTGGCCCTGAGCTCAGCCTCAAACTCATCACAGCAATCCTCCTGCCTCTGCCTCCCGAGTGCTGGGATTACAGGCGTGAGCCACGACGCCTGGCACTGTGGTATGTGGTGCTGGTTGCTGCTGGGCGTGAGTCTCCACACCCAGGATAGGTATGTGGTTACTGGGATCGAACCCGGGTCCTTGCGCTTGCAAGACAAGTGCTGGAACCATTGAGCTAAATCCCAGGCCCCACATATATCTTTTTAAAAAAAACAAAGCAAAATTAAATGAACAGATTCTAACAGAATTTCTCAGTTTTACCTAGTTAGTTACTAACTGAATTTCTTTGTTTTTACTAAGCAACCATTTAATATTTTTTGTATTAGATGTCAAATATCACTAGCACATCCTCATTTCAAAAACTGTATATTTATAATGCACCATTATGATCCCAAGAAACTCCAATAGAAAGGCAACTTGGTAAGCCAGATTGAGATGTTCAGTTTGTTTTCATTTACAAACATAGTAACTTTGCATCTATATTTATGAATAGTAAATATAGTATAAATATGCAGTTTTATATTGGACAATGATTTTTTAAATAATATGATATGTAGACATTTATGCAAATTAGAGAATGTCTACTTTTGGAAGAATAGTGTCTATGTGTGCTTTAATTTTACTTCTCCATGTTGTTTTGTTGTTATTTTGTTGACTTTTTACTTTTAAGCTGTTCAGACTGGACTAGAATTTGTGAATGACCTGCCTTACCCCTACAGAGCTCTGAAATTATAGGCATGTTCTATCACTCCTGTCTTATATATTGTGTATGGGTACTAATGTACATAATGCTCAAAATAGTCTTTTATGTACAACATGCATATGTGCAAGTCTTGTGTCCTCACTGTTCATATTATCTAAGCTAAGGCACAGAATTGGTAAAAAAAACTTCTCCTCAGGTCATATAGATACTCAGCCACAATACAGAATAATTCAAACCCATGCTAAAGTCTATGAAATATTGTGAGATTTACAAGTAGTAATAATGACTTTTTATACAGATAAGAATAGAAACTACAACTCTAGAGTGAAACATAAAAATGGATCATTATTCAGACCTGAATACCTAATATTAAAGCTAAGGACACACAGATTTCTGCCATTTTGCTGTGTAGCAAAACTCAGTTAAATTGTGTCTACCCAGGATCTGAATCCCTAATGACACCTCAGCTCCCTATTGGGAATATATTTCTCGGGCTAGAGATTTAGCTCAGTGGTTCCAGCTTGCCTGGAAAATGCAAGATACTGAGTTCAGTCCCTGGTATCACATATCACAATGCCCGGCATGCATGGTGGGTCACACCTGTAATCCTAGCACTCAGGAGGGAATATATCCCTCCCCCCCCCCGTTTCAGTTATCTTGAAGGGAATGTAAAACTGATACTATAGAAACCAAGTGTCTACACACGCCTTCTCTTGACTGAGTACATTTGGGCCCCACATATATTGTGATTTTAGTCACTTTTCCCTTCAAGGACATTGACTCAGGATCATTTAGAGACAAGGTGAATAGAATATTTGAAGATGATCCCAGTGGGCCACCACTGCAGTAGCTCACTGTATCACAGTAGCTCACTGTTTTATACCTGTGGATGTCCTAGCTTTGAAATACTTTCCACCACCTGAACCGCCAGTGTCTAGACAGTAAGTGGCCCAAATGCCCATCAACCGATGAATGAACAAAGAAAACATGGTATTCACAAACAATAGAGCACTATTCTGCCCTAAGGAAGGATAAACTTAAGTCATTTGTAAGTAAATGAATGCACCTTGAGATAATAATGTTAAGTGAAACAAAACAAATACAAAAACTTAAATATGAGAACAAATTATAAAACGCAAAATAAAAGACAACAGGGACATAGATCTTTCTCAGAGTAGAAGAAAATCAATTAAAAAAAAGATCAAGAAGGTTGTGGACAGAAAGAGAATTTTAAAAAGAAATTAAGGTATACATATTTTTCAATTCCCCAAAAGAAATGCAAATATTACATACTAGCAACATGTACTGACAAAAGACTAGTCAATGATTAAAATAATTTCTCTTACCGTCCGCTAAGTTTCATTTAATTATTGAGTTCGTCTGTACTTTTTACAAATGTGAACCCTAACATACAGTATATACCTTCTCAGTGCCTTTATGCTACATATTAAATGGCAAAAAAAGGATTTGAGTGAACCCACATAAGCTCACATGAATTCTCCTACGTTTTTACTAAACCATTCTCCTTCCTTGAATATACAGCATTTCCAAATTCTCATTACTTGAATTTTCACTATGCAAAATCCCAGACTTGAATATATATATTTAGCCCTACAACTTTCCATCTAATTTGTTAATCTGAATTTTCATTATCAAAAGTAAGGGCAAAATGATTTGATAACAATGAATGGGTCTTCTGTGTACTCACATTAAGTAGCAAATCAACATTTATAAAATAAAATTTTTGTATGAGGAAAATAATTGGACATTCAGATTCAGACAGCAAGTGTAAAATGAAAGACTTCTGAAAAGGAAAGGAAAGGGCTGAGCAAGAGCCAAGTAGCCTTCCTTTCTTCAAAATGTTTAGAACCTTTAATTTTTAATAAAATAAGCAGCCTGAAGAACTGCCCCTACCCTAAGATGTCCTGAAAAAATTTCTAGTTTATTATACAAAACTCCCTGGAAATCTACAGCCAATGAAAAGACTTCCGTGAAGCATAACTACACATTTATGTTCTAGACCTTTTCCTTTAACATCATTTAAAAATCCTAGTGTTTTAGATAAACATAAAATAACCTAAAAGGAAAAAACTATTATAGACTGTGCCTGACCTCGAGGAGGTCATAATTATCTAGGTTTAAATTCATGTACTTATAAGTCTAAATATTAAACAGAGACCAGCTTGATAAAGTTTACAACTTCAGAGCTCAGTAGAGGTGTATGGTTATTCTGTTATATTACAAATGAAAGTTCTGTTCTTGGTAATTATATGTTTACTTTTTGAATTATGTATATTAACTTGTATATAACTTTATAATTCAGCCATGCTTTAATATTTTTATTGCATTATGTTATTATAAATATCCATGCTTTCAGGCTTTTGAGATTTCTGTTCCACTGAACAAAACCAAAACACAAACAAATATACAGGCAAGTAGAATCATGGAGCAAATAAGTCTGGTAGAAGAAATGATGTCAGAACAAAATGGATTTTTTAAAATATTAAATAAAAATATATTAAGGAGTCTGTCGAATAAAAAAATAATGTGGATTTCTGTTTCACAGGAGAAGGAAATGCATAGTGGGAGACATTTAAGAAGAAATCTTCCATCTCACTTTCCTGTACTCTTTATACATAAAATATGTCACTTCTGTGCAGACAGGGAAGAGAGGCACACCCGCGTGGACAGGACAGAAGGTCAGTCTGAAATAGACAAGAACAAAACAGCAAAGTTGAACTCTGCACAAGTGGGAACTCCATCTTAATAATTTAAGTCATGTTGCTTATCTTTGGTATTTCAGAAGAAAGATACTTAGACATAGTATTCGGAAAAACAAAGAAATGAGATGAAATAAATGGAAACAGTGACCATCACATCTCTCACGTAAAGTTTTCTTAGTGTTTTAAATGCTCCAGATACTGAACCCCACTTTCTAATCAGTGGCACAAAATCAAAGTGAAAAGCTGCTGCATTTACACTTAGGCCAGTGCGGGACTTGTATCAGAATTTATTTTTCCCCTTTGTACACACAGTGCTACTACTTGCTAATTATTTTGAAGCCACATTTCAGTACAGGGTGATGATATTTGCAACAATCATTTTATTTCTGATCTTCTAACTGATTTCACTATACCATCAAGTGTCTATCAGTCATAAAAATTAATCAGATCCTTCTCATGAACATGCTAATAAATACTAATAGTTTCTAGAAGGAAATATATGATAGTCCATGGGTTCACAGAGACTTGAAAAGGTTGGTCATCCTCCGCTGGACAACCATGCTATAATTCAGAGATTCTGACATCATGATCTATCCGCTATTCCACACCTTGGTTCCACTGACAACTGAAGGTGATGTAATATACGTCAGTCATGTTATCCCGAGTTGCAGCTTCTGCCCTCCGTACCAAGAAGAGCTTTCTCATGGCAGGCCCTCACCGAGGCAGCCCTCTCACATGTGTTAATTCACTTAGTCCTTACAGAGAAGCATGTATAGACTTTAGATTTGATAAGTGGTAGAACCAGCACTTGGTCAAAAGTCAAATAGCAGCAAACAAAAAAATTGTACTTCAGTCAATAATCTCTTGAATAATCTTTAGATTTATCAAAATATTCTGTTGTTGAGAGATATTATTCTTTAAACAATATTCAATGAAGTTGAGGATTAGTTTCTTAAATTAATCAGAAAATATTCTGAAAATTGAATTATATCTTTGATGAAACAGGTAAGTTTGAATCACAAAGCAATTAAATGGAGGAAAATACTTTAAACTCTGATGGACAGTTTCTGAGCAGTTACAGATCAACATGAAGACATCAAATCATAACAGTAAAGTGGCAGGCCCTGGAGAAAGAGCTGAGTATAGAGCATCATAAATTCTACTAATGCCAGCAAGATAATTGCAACAGTGCTGATAGCTGGTCTGCTTCATCGTCTTTAAGTGAGTGACCCCTGATACTGGAAGCTCTTAGCATGAGCAAGTGCTGTGGAAGGGTTATATACCTGGAGAACATGCTTTGTAACCAACAAACTGCAAAATACTCCAAAAGAAACATGGTTCAGTAGTACTGCATCGACAAATTCTGAGGCTTACCTACTCAAAAGATATTTTGGATGATCCTCCATTTTTTCAAATAAAACCTTAATTCTTATCAGGAATTAAATACCTATGTATCTCAGGGGAAGACAAATCTACACAAATCAAGATGATCTTATCGTTATTGCAATTACACTTAATGGGTTTAGGTAGAGCAATACTAGAGATGTGATGTGTAGTTGGAAACTAGACATGGAAACCAACTACATGAGAATTCTAACTGGTAGCATTCAGTAAAGTTTCACTGCTGTAAATAGAAACAATAGAAAGTCCATACTTTTATGTTGTATCTGCAATGGAGAGTCATCCTGAAACAAAGAAAGTATCCAGTGTAGGAAGGCAGCCCTGTACAATGAAAATGGTAATGCAAAAGACTAGAACCATCATCTTCAGAACTATCCTTTTGATTTAGTCAACTTGGTTGTTTCTCTAATTTTTGTATCAATAACATAAACATCTGTAATTTTAAAAAATAACTGTGCTTTTAAAAAATTTGTAACTAATGACATACTAATCTTTTAAAATAGGAACCACCAATTTCTACCACTATTTGGACATTCCAATTTCATATAAACTTTATTTAGATGGCCATTGTATGTGAGAAGAAACTAAATTCATGAGTGAAAAATGTCATCCAGTCATAAGTTAAAGATGTGTTTTCTGAAACAAGAGTTAAATCAGTGTGTGACTCTATTGCATATTAGGACCAGTAGCTTGATTAAAATTAATACACAAATACAGTAGATGACAGATGTTAAATACACTGGCAAAACTAAGAGGCAGGAAACATATTTCCAATTCAAAACAAGTTAGCTGAACAAACCTACATTCATTATTCCAACAGAAAACACCTTAAAGTCACAATGCTTGTGGGGAGATCTGGTGGATTTGCCAAGTGACTACTCTCTTGGAAGATATATTCTGAGTGGGTCTGGATGGTTACTTGACTTCTAGCACCTGATTTAGCAAGTCATAATTTGCTAAAACTGAAGCTTTAAAAACTTCTTATCTTCCTTAGCCTCAGAGATAAATCTGTCATTTTGTTTTTTTCCTTTTTTGTAGTGTTTTGAGATGAAGTCTCACTTTATACTTCAGGTTGGCCCTGAATTCATTATGTAGCCCATGATAATCCTCATGCCTCTGCCTCCCCAGTGCTGGGAATACAGGCACAAGCCACCACGTCCAGCATTCAAATTTGTCCATTTTAACTGTATGTTTTCATTTCTTTTCTTTCTTTCTTTTTTTTTTTTTTTTTTTTTTTTTTTTTTAGGTTTTTTGAGTCAGGGTCTTCTTTTGTAGTTTAGACTGGCCCTGAGCTCAGCCTCAAACTTACATCACAGCAATCCTACTGCCTCTGCCTCCTGAGTGCTGGGATTACAGGCATGAGTCACCGCACCCAGCACTGTGGAATGTGGTACTGATTGCTGCTGGGGTGAGTCTCCGTGCCCAGTATTGTTATGTGGTTAATGGTGATCAAACCTGGGCCCTTGTGCAAGACAGGCACCAGAACCACTCACTGAGCTAAATCCCCAGCCCTTAACTGTACATTTTCTATGTCCACATGCCTCCACCCTGATTCTTACTCTCTTCACACTTCCTAGCCCTTGGGTAGGTCCTTCTCACAGCTCCTCTAGGCTATTTACTCTACTTGGTCTCTCTTTTCTCAAGTGGAAGCTGCTTCTCCTTTCTGGAATGAAAGGTTAAAGACAAATGAAAAAGATACCTCACTAAAATATAAGAAAACGTAAAGAACTTTGCAGGGTTTCTAGCAATTTTAAATGTGAGAGATTCTGTAATTAGTCATACTATCATCATATACTCTTTTAAATAGAAGCAGTGCTAAGATGGATTCTCACAGGTGAATCTATGTCCCACTAGACCTTGTCCACTCTCTAATTGTGACTTCTTAAAAGTCCATCAGACTTTATCTTTTCTATAACAAAGATTCTTCTTGTGTTATTGGAAAAAGAAAAGAAACAAAAGCAAGACCCCTCCTGTTCTATGACCTATGAAAATCTTTGCAGTATGGCAATGGTTGCCTACCTCTGTCTTTTACCTCACAACAATACTAACTCTTTCTGTTAACTTGTATGAACCTTAAAGGTTTAATTCTTATTGATTGGTCCATTGTCTCACTCTAACTCAGTCAAGTGTATCTTCCTCCAAAAGACTGTACCATATCAATGATTATAGAATTTTGACTTTTTAATAGCTAAAATCTTGGAAACAGCCCAATTTTCCATCAACAGATGAATTGATAAAGTTCTTTTTTAATACAGTGGAGTAATACTCTGTCATAAAGAAGCATAAACTTGAGATATTTGTAGGTAAATTGACTCAGTTTGAGACTATACTTTTAAATAAAATAAAAATTTCATTTTTCCTCTGGTGTGGTAAATCAAAAAGGTATAAAAGACCAAAATATAAAATGTACATCAGAAACCAGGAAGAAAATGCTCAAATGAGAAGGAGAATGGGGGAGTCATATGTACAAATATGTACAAATGCATATGTACAAATTCCCTACTATAAATGTGATAATTATGCATATCTGAATTGCACCATTAAAATTAATATCATAAAATTTATTATTAATTTCCTTTGTGCTCATTGTACATTTCTGTGACTAGAATGTAAAATTCCTTTGTGACAAGATGGACTTTCTTTTCTGCTGCTAAGAATAGTTGGTGCCCAATAAATGTTTTTGGATGAACAATAGGATAAATAGATGAATCTTAACCTCAAACTCTATTTGAGAAAGAGGAGAACTAGTTATTAGCATTCTAATGCAAGTTCAGGAAGAGTATGGATGTGAGAACTGGGAAGCACAGTTTGTAGCATGGGCTTTTCCATACAATCTTCTGATCTGTATAGAAAGAGAATGAGTGCCCCTCACACATGATAAGTTAATATTTTAAGGATTTTTCTTATAGTTTTGATATAATTAAGTGTATTATTTTATGCTTATTGAAAATACTATTTTTATTTTATACTTACATGTTATTCCAATATATATGGGAATAAAACTATTAACTTTCCTTAAAATTATAATTTTTGGTTGAAATGATTATCTTTAAAATAAATGAATGAACAGCTCATTTTAAAAGAGTTTCTACTTTTAATGTAGCCATAATGCAAGTAGGCCATACAAATTTAAAATAAAAGTATTACATTTCTGAGGGCTTTCAGAGAGAGAAAGAACCATATTTAACCTGGAAAGAGACCCCTCCTTTTTTCTGATATTTAAAAATTTTTTGCTTTATTTCATTTTTAAACTAACTATAAGCAATCTCTTCCCTGATTCAATAAAGTATAGCTCTATGCTGTTTAATCACTTGGATATTCTAGAATAATGGATACCATTCTCTTTTTTTGATTCAAATCTTTTCTTCTTTGTTTTTTACTCGTCTAGTTGCTGTGACAGCTATGAAATGCCAGATAATAGAGATCTGAATCAAATAAATCTCAAAAGTAACCAGGTTTTCTTTTTTTTTTTCTTGGAAGGATATATGACAAGAAAGAAAGCAAATAATAAATGTAACTTGTTTTTTGTCTCCTCTCTCATATTTCCAATTCCTACAATAATTTTTATGGCTTATTATGACATGGAAAGTTGTAAAAGGTAAAGACATGATAAGCTGTAAAGTTGTAAATATTAATCCCAGTTGTTCCTGAAAAACATAATGGACTTACAACAAATGACAAGGTTTTTTTAAAAAAGAAAAGAGCACAATCACTATATGGCCATCACATACAATAAAATTAAAAGCTATTCTTTCCCCTTTACACATATTGACTCAGATGACAGAGAATACAATTGGATTGATGCATCACTGAATACTTAACCCTATCAATGTTCTGTTTCTTTGTTTTCTTTAAAGTTGGGTATATCTAAGCATTTGAAAAGTGTTTTCCTTACAAAAATGGGTTGAAATAGAAAATATTTAGAAAGAAATGGGGTGTAGAGGTAAGTAACAAGGGAAAAAATAATGTGACAGTAATTTTTTGAAAAGAGAAACAAAGCCAATGTGGGGCAGGAGGTTGTAGGGTGAGTAGGGGAATAGGAAAATGAAAATTAGTCTTGTCATATCATATACTGCTACAAATTCTCAATGCTAAATGTGACTATGAAACTTATATATAATGTATGAATAAAGATTTGAATCAAAAAAGAGGATGATATCCATTATTCTAGGATTTCCAAGTGATTAAACAGCATAGAACTATACTTTATTGAATCAGTGAAGAGATTGTTTATAGTTACAGTACCAAAATCTGAGCAAAAAAATATAAACATTAGGAAAACAAGTTGAAGCCCTAAAGAAGTAAATATTTAGTTGCCTGACCACTGAAGTCAGTTACTTTACTGATTTATGTTGTATTTTGGATCACAACTCCCCAAAAGGCTCCTGCACTCAGAAGATATGGCTTAGGAGGGTGATTATATCAATGCATGTATTTATTAATAAGTTAACAACTAAGTGTGCTCTCAGAAAGCAGTGTTATTTTTTTTAAAGTGACTTGGGGAACATTCTAGAAGAATACACTCTTGTCTCTGGTTGTTTCCTCTCCCTCTGGAACTTTCTTCCTGTCTGTACTTCCTGGACACTGTGATGTGAGCAGGTTTTCTTCTGTCATGTAGTTTCTGCTTTGGAGCCAACCAACTACAAACTAAAACCTCTAACACACTGAGCCACTCATAAGTTGTGCAAGTTTTTTTGTACTACAAATAGAAAGGTGTTAATAAAATTGACTTTTCAGAGAATTGTTTAGATCCACCAAGGGCATATTTGACATCGTGTTATTTACAAATACATGAATGAGTGCCTGTACTATAAGCATTTCTGGTTGGTGGTGGGAATTAACTAACCCATCAAGACTACTTGACCTTAGGGGCTGGGGATAGCTCAAGTGATACTGTGCCTACTTTGGAAACATAAGGGCCTGAATTCAATCCCCAATAACACAGGAAAACAAAACAAAACAAAAATATATAAAAATAAGAAAAGGAATACTTGACCACAACATCTTATAAAAATGGAATAAGATATAATTTAGTTGGAAAAGGGAAATAATTTACTCATAAATCAAAATGAAAACAAAAATTTTAATGAGTACTAATATTCCTCAGGGAAATAAAAAAGAAAATGGAGAAATATGCTGCCAAGTTTTTCTTTAAGTCTGAAGGACAATATGAAACTTGATTGAATTTAATTCATTTTCAGCCAGAATGTTTTGGAAAGAATAAAAATGTGAAAATTCCTCCTAAAATTTTCAGTGCAGTAATACAACATATCAGACTGTCACCTTACATACATTTATGGCTCAAGAAATAAAAGCACATACAAAGTCCCTCTCCTTTTTACATTCATACTGACTACCACTCTTTAATTTCCCTGGAGCTGTCCATGTAATCACTTTTAGAAAGGAGTTCCTCCTTTACCTAATGACTTCCATGAACAAGTGAGCTACAAGCAAACCCTTTATTAAGAGCTATTTTTTTTCATTCAAATCTTTATTGATACATTATAAATACACATCATCATCACATTCAACATTGAGAGTTTTTACCAGAACATGACATGACTTGATTCTTATTTTTCGCCTTCCCCACCCACCCTGCAATCCCCCCCACCTTTATATTTTTATGTGTTCTGGGAAAGTGGAAAAATTTGGGCAGGATATGTTATACCTACCAGCCTGAAAGTGGAATGAGTTGAGCAGAGTGGAAATTTGACAGGACTTTGGGAAAAGCAGTGCAATAGGGGAATAAAAGAAACACAATGATATGAAAATTACCAGAGTGCTCTAAAATTATTGTTACGGTAAAAGTGGCATGAAAGATTGAGATATTTTTGAAGAGGTATATATAAACTATATTTTTAATATAAAGTCACTTTAAATAACTGTTATAGTGTTTGTAATATAAGGGAAAGAAAAAAAAAACTATTCAATTATTCTCAGTGTCTTCTATTCACTTCGTAGGGTCCTGGACTTGAATAATGTCACTTGGTGCCTAAAGCATCCTTACTGTGTGTGTATTAGCAAGCATTTCTTCACTTTACAAAGTGCTTGAGATAACAATCTTACTTTTAAAAGGATCTACTGTGGTCTTACTGTCTTAGAACCTGCTCAGGAATTTCTAGTCTATGATTTGTTGGGCCTGTTGCTGTCAGCCTGTGGTGAGGTTGCCTAGCCAGCATGACCTATAGCAGAACAAAGCTACTTTCTTGCCCAGAAAGCAAATGGGAGCAAGGAAGGGGCTGGCATCCTACACTCCTCTCCAAGGGCACAGTGACTGTGACCCAAATATTTCCAACTCTTGAGGCTTTTCCACTTCTTCAAGGTTTTACTACCTCCCAGGAGCACTGCACTAGGGGCTAAGCCTTTCACACAATGTACTTGAGAGACATTCAATATTGAAACTACAGTCAGATTTTAAAAGTATTATCTATCCAAATAAAATATAAAACTTCCATGTATCACAAAACTGAGCGCAACCTTATCTTTATCTTGTTTTTGTGAAGTATTGTGAGGTTCTGATTGGGGAAGGTGAGGCTCAGAGTCAAGACACAGACCCTGGAGAATATTTCTGGAATACTTTCAGCTTTAAATAAGCTTAGTGTGTTTTTATAACAAATGGTTACAGGGCGTGGTGAGGGCTGAGAGGGGGTGACGGTCCATTGCTTTAACCTAGGGTGCCACCCAATAAGGGAATTCTGTGAGCAGGGGGCCTACATGGTGTGAGCAGGGATGGGGGAGGTGAGGCCAAGGGTGAGAAACAAAAGAGGCGGGGATGTTAGGAAGGCCACTAACAAGCTCAACCCATGGGCACCAGTGTGCTCAAGGCCCTAAGGGTCTCTGAGTCTGTAAGGAGCCAAGTCTCAACCATCAGGTTCAGGAAATAGGCATGTGGTGCACTTGTCCTAGCCAAACTTGACCCTCTACCTTATTTATCTATATTGACTTGAAAATATATATCTACAAAAGTATGTTGAATCATTTGTAGATATTTGTCAAATGTTGAAAAAATGTATCGATTATGATTTGATTATTATGTGATTCTTACCAATTTAGACATGAGTACTTTGATACATTCTGTTGTCAGTAATCTACTTTCATCTTTTCTACATGAATGAAGGAATTAGAGCTTAATTCATGTTTATTAATGTATAAATAAAGGAATATATGAATGAGTGCTTTGTGAATAACTGGGTAAATAGCAAAACCTTCACCATTTTCCCTTGGAAACTATTATTTTAGCTTCATATATTCTCTACAAATTTTCTATCAAACGATTATAGTTAAATAGATTACAAGGTACCTACAATAAGTCCAGGTTCAGTGTTCTAACTGCTGCAGTTTCTCTGTTCTTTGGGGGTTTGAGGAATAAAAAATACATGTCTACACTTGGTATGCCCAAGGTTATTTCTTTACTCTTTCTTTCTCATTCCTAAGTGACAACTGATTAAGAAATCAATCTTCTTTCCTTGGCACTTTCTTTAGCTGATTTACTACAGCCTGCTGAATTTTAAAATTGCAGTCTTCTTGACCTCATGAAGGAAATGGTGCCATTGAAATTTATTTCAGGTTCAGACAGCTTTGTTAAATATCAAATTGCCATCTTATTGGAAATAACAGATATATTCACAGATAATGGTCTCTTAGTACTTTAAGGAATATCACAAAGAAACATTCACATATACTAACAAGCACTGAATTGATTGACCTCTACACAATAAGGTAAGTACGTAGACTTCTGCTAGGCTTTTACTATTTACAGGGCTTACCCTACCATTTTGCCGTAGTTAACCATTTGCAAATTCTTGATATGTTACAAGACCATCTCTTTTTTGCTAATAATTATATAACTTGTTTCATTTTCTAGGGCTTAACTTAAATTCTCTGTAAGAGGATACAAGATAGAAGGAAAAATTTAGTCTGCTCAGAAATGGAAATGGTCTTTGAGTAGACTGAATGAGCTAGAAATCTCATGATTAGTTACAAAAACACAGGTCACAAGTGTGAGGACAATGTCTCCCTTTCTTCTTCTCTCTTTTTTTTTTTTTCCTGAATAAAGACGGTAAGAAATGTTAAACTCCCCATTTCAATCTGTGAAATTGAAAATGTAATAATAAAAAAAAAAACCTTTCTTCTTCATATAGATGGTAATACTGAAATTTGTTTCTCAAATCCCACCAATGGCATTGCTACCTCAGGTTATCCATATTGTTCACTAAGTAACTGAGATGGGGAAAATAATTGACACCATGATATTTTTATTAATATTAAAGTTAAATAGAATAAATAATACATCGTAAAGTCAGAAAATAGACTCTATTACAGGGCTGGGTGGGTGACAGAGTTCTGAAGGCTCTAAAATAACATGATGAGCTATAGATGAGAATACAGAGGCTGAGCTAGTTGGCAGTGATCCCAAACCCTGCTTCTTCTATGTTTACAAATAATTCGGTTAGACAGTGAAAAGTCTATAAAGTGGGGAGAACTTGAACTTCACATTCAACGATTTGGTCTTGCCTTGTATAAGAAACCTTCTGGAATATTAGTCATCAGGTTTGTTTTTCTGAGGTTACATCATCATGGTAAATAGCAGGAAATATGTGAGCCTTGGTCTGTGTCAGTTTATATTCCAAATGATAGTCCTATCTCTCACCTCAGTGGCTTACAGAGACAATAAGAATTCAAAGATGAAAAGTTAAATAGTTAATGAGGTACTTTGCCTCAGAGAAGGTACTAGGTTCAGGTTCTTTGATGGCACCAAGCAAGGGGGGAGATATGATTCCAAGTACTATAGCCTGTGGAAAATCATACCTCTAGATTTCTTATACTGGTGACTCCACAAGACCCCCTGCTGTATAATAAGGAAAACAAGGCTTAACTCAAAGCTTTTATAAAGATTCAGCTGACTAGTATACTTAAGTACTAACCTCAGTGCCTAGCAAGTACCAGGGACTAACTGACTTACTTTAATTACTGAATATCCAAATATCCTCTGCATCTTAAGCTATTTTCCCACATCCAAACTTTACCAAATAAGTGGATGCATTTAGGAAAGCCAATAAATATCCATGACCCTCCTTCAAATTATCCTGTTTCTCAGAGTCCAGTGTTCAAGGTTAGTATCTAAAATACAACATATGTCTTAACCACTTTGGAACCCCTATGATCAGAGGAATAAAAATTATTGTAGGTAGGTTTTTATTTTATTTTATACAATGACAATAATTTTGCTAAAAAGAGACATGCAAACTGGTTTCTCATTATGTCTAGGATTCTGGAAAACATGTACAGATTATTCTCACATAATTCACTGCCAAGAGCAATAAAGCCAATTATTACTTTACAAACCAAAAACATTTTCCATGATTCACATCTTTAGAATTGTTTCATTGAAGAAATAATTATTATAATGGTCTTTGAAGAACTAATCCAAATCACACATTCATATGTAAATATGAGAAATGAAATTAAGCACATTTAGAATTGTAGAACATTCTTTTACCATGTTTTGAACTAAATAGGGGCTTTAGGATTTAGAGTATAGCTCAGAGGTAGAATGCTTGCCTAGAATGTACAAGGCCCTAATTTTGAAGCCTACAAGTTTGAAAAAGCAAAATAAACTGAAATAACAACATAAAATAATGATGGATGTCAATTCTAGACCTTTTGCAAATAGAAAATATGCTTACTTTTCAATATACTGTAGTAATGTCTAGCATAATTATTAGTACAATTGATTGAAAAGGGGACAATAAACTAAAAAAAAAATGAACTATACTAGTCAGTTCATGCTTTAAAAAAAAAATTGAATCTTTATTGGAGAGCACAAAGGTCCAGTTAGCAACACCATTCTAAACCACATTTTTTTCTAAGTTTTTTGGGGGAATGATTGCTTGATTAGTTGGTTGGTTGGTTGCTTGATTGGTTGTATTTTGAAGAAAACTCTAATACTTGAGTGACATTCTGTAACATAAAAGTTCTTTTAAATAAATTTTTATTTTACTGGTACATAGAAATATAAAATTTGCATACTTTCATAGGATAGCATGTAATATTTTGATGCACGTGTACATTGTATAATGTTTAAATCAAGCTAAACATACCTATAGCTATCACATATCATTTCTTTAGGATAAAATCTTTTCACATATTTCCCTGTAGTTTTTTCAAGTATACATTCAATACTGTTACCTATGGTCACCCATAACACAGTTGAACAGCAGAATGTTTTACCTCTGTCAAACTGTAACATAGTACCTATCAGACAACCTTTCCTATCTACCCAGGCCAACTCTTCCAAGTCAGTTGTATCTACCAATTGAACTGAATTTTTTATTGATCTATATATGAATGAGATCATGTAGCATTTGCCTTTCTGTATCAGGTTTCTTTCACTTAACATAATGGTCTCCACTTCCATATATGTTGTTTTACCAGGTAAAATTTCATTCTTTTTTAAGGCTGTAGCAGAAATTCTTGATGCTGTTCTCTTTTCCAGAGTGCTGGAGTTTATCTTGCCAACCATTAAAACATTAATACATTTATTTCAAGAAAACTGAAAAAGGAGAAACAAAGACCTTCACTTTTATCTTTTCTTTCTCAAAATGTCTTTGCATTATATTTTGTCTTGTACTTTGGTGATAATTTATTTGGTAAATCAAAGTATTATATTAATGAATGTGGTTAAATTATGTTTACTTTCCTCTTGATATATTTCTGAGATTCTACCCTCTTGAAAATTATTTGACTTAAAGGAATATTAAAATATAAATATTAATTGTGAATTAACTTACTTCTACTTCATTATGCCAGGTAAAATGTTAGCCAAAGTCCCTGGTGATTCATAATAATTAAGTTTGGAGATGGCAGAAGGGATATTTCACTTATTTTATCAGATAAACTGGTTTATAGCTTGTCTGTAAAAGATGGAAATAGAAAAAGTAAATGATGTAATATTTTCATGATTCAAAGTTATTTGCTATTAAACTACCCATATTAGAAAAATAAATTGAATCAAAAGATTATTTTACAAGTTTTTAGGTAGTTTTATAACCATTCTCATTTCCTCTAAATTATCTACCTTCAATATGTTTTAAAAATTGCTTATTTTCTTGATCATTAATAATTATTTAAGCATTAAGTAGAATATATAAGGGTAAAGGAAATTTCACCATGAATATATTAATAAATTTTATTTAGTAGTAAATAAAAGTACAAAACATTTCCAATACTGACAAATGAGAAAGGATTTTTATTTTTAGCTTTTACTACTTATACACACATAGCACTATCTACACTTATACACCTAAGTATATCTAATGAGATTTAGAATGAATGTGTTCTTTAATGTACTTATGAACATATTTTGATGTGTATGTTAGATGAGGCAATACTTATTACTGAATTACTGAGCTCTCTATATATTTGCATTATTGGAGTTTATTTCTTCCTCATTTAAAATTCAATGAGAGACAAAGGGAGAGGCATGCTTTAGTGATTCAGGAACTCAGACTGTTTTCAGGCTTTGCCATCCTAAATAATTACACTCCAAAGTCACCCTAGGCATTTACATATTCCCAAGTGATGATAAAATGGGAGATTTTCTTAGCCACGCTAGACAGTCACACACTTTATTTTTATGCAAGTCACATAACTCTCCCAACAGAGATGGACTGGAAAATACAGTCTGAAAATACAGATAGTTAAAAAAGAATAGTAGTTTCAGTAAATAATTAACTGATATACTTAGTAATCAAGTTCACTGACATTCCATTAATAACAACAGTATATCCATGTTTTCTCTAAAAATATTTGATCCTCAGAAGTTTTTGAGCCTATGTAAGAAAACAAACAACTTCCTTCTAAAATGAAGTAAACCTGTAGATTGGTGACTTTCTTAAAATTAATTCCACTTTAATCAAATAATATTATTGCCTACTATAAGAAACCATGATGAATAGTGACATAATAATTAATTCATGTCAGAGATGGGCTTTCAAGTGTACAAGGCTTTGAGGTGAGGTCAGCTGGAGTCTTTTGTACTTGCTCGAGAAGCCCATCTCTCCTCACACACCAGTGTTGCTCACACGCTCAGCCTTGGATAATAGAGACACTTTTCCAGGGTGGTCTTAGGGTTGGTTTCCCAAATTTTTGTTTGTTCAGTGACTGACTGGCAGGAGCACAAAAGTCCTGCTTCCTGGCCTAAATTGGAGACAGAATCTGAATTGGGACAGAGTTCTCTGAGGAATCAGACTGAGGCTGGACTTACTGTGTTTAATTGCATTTTATCCAATCCTCTCCAGCTCCCTTCTTGCTTTAGCCTAAATTTGCTGCTTTGTAAATATCTTTCATGCATGCAGTCCTTCATTTTAATCTCTGTTTCTAGGGAACTTTAACACATAAAATAAATCATTTGAAAAATGACTTGAAGTCCCTGGTGTCCCTTAAATGTGTTTAGTACAGGTAGTGATTCTGCCAAGGCTCCACATTTATATTCTAGGTAACAAAGTGTGTATGATCTCATTACAAAATGGTTTCTTCTTAGTTTGTAACTGTACTGAGAGGATTTAGATTCACTTGTACTCATCAGGAGCACAAATCTAAAAGCTAGGAATAAATATAAATGGGTAAGTTTACTGAACCAAAATCCAAAGAAAAAAGTTGACCTCAGCAAGTTGGTGAATAAAGCAGATGACGATGCAAGTTTACCAGCAGAAACTATTTCAAGTTAGCACTGAAACACTAAATGGATGTGTAACTGATGTTAAATATACGCAGGGTTCTAAAATGAATTGTGCATGCCCTGAATTATTCTGTCCCAGTCTAGCCTGGTTTACAAGAAATTTTTAAAATATATAAATACCTGGAGCTTTATGTGTTCTAGAAACTATTGAAAATAAAAATATAAGAGTAATAAACATCACCAAATTAGCATATAGGAGATTTGTGTTCAAAAATCTCTCAGGAAGAATGACTATGTATGGAAACTGCAAGGTGATATTTATAAAAACTTTTTAAAAACCTTGAAGACCACTCTTGCATTATGCTGTGAGACATTAAAATTTCTCATAGAATGATAGTGAACAAGACAATAAAATACAAAAATAAATCAATTAAACCAAACTTTCATGCATTAAATAATGCTTCCTTCATATGCCTACATTTTAAGCCTCCAAAACGGCCCCACGATCAAAAGGAACTGGGTCAATAGGATTAGACACACACTATCAGCAGATAAATAATGAGAACACTTTCTCAAAATAAAAGGAGTTTCAAAAATTGAGACAAATTATAATAGGTTTCCAAAAAATGCTATCTAAATATATTAGAAACTTTATATATTTTCATTTTAAATGATCAAAAGACAAAGCAATTTGTATAAATTTTGAAATAACAACTAACAAAAGACAAAATGGCTTTCACAAATATTCTAAAATTCTAATAATAATATTTCAAATATCCCAATACTCTAATAATAATAAATACTTTATGTCCTCCATAATGAATAATTTTATAAATATTCTAAATAATTTAAAGTAAATATTTTAATTCTCAGGCAGGTCTAAAGATCTTGAGAATATATTAAAAAACAAAACTAAATAAAAAAATGTTATAAGACAAAAATAGAAGTCATTCATTCTATACTTCGTTGGCCTCAGTCACATTAGGGGAAAACTACAATGCAGGTACATTTCCAGGCCAATAGATCAAATATTTAGATTAAACTAAATGAATATAATATGGCAAATAGAGAATATATGAAAGATAGTAGTATAATTTTACAGAACTGAGAATAGTAGTGTTTTAGTAGATTATATTTTTATGTTAGAACGCTATTAATTATTTTAATACATGCTTTAGAAAACAATATGAAAATATTAACAGAAATTTGCAAATATAAAATACAAATGTAAGTAATGAATGTAGCACAGTAAGAATTTTAAAATATTTTAAACTGAGCCAAAATAAAAATACAACATATTAAAACACAAGAGAAACAACTGAAAGATTACTTTGAAGAAAATTTATCTAAATATATGCACTTATTAAAAGAACAAAGATTTTTAAATTAATGAAACATTCATGATACTAGCTAGGAAATACAAGAAAAACAGCAAATAAAACCCCCAATAAAGGAAAAGACAGGAAATAATAAATGATATCATCAACATTAACCATACAATTTATCAAATAAATTTTAATTTATTGTGACAATGTTTGTCTATCATAATTCAATATTTATGAAAACCACAAATTTAATTTTCAGAGGATTCCAAAGCAATTCTCTTCTCTTTCCCAAAATTGCCTATCTAAAAAGATATGTTTAGAAAGAAATTTTTCTAGCAATTAATCTAAAAAGAAAATGTGTTAGTATAAAAGTGCTAAGTATAAAAAGGTCAAATGTAAAAGGAAAGTTCACAATTAAAAAGAAAAAGGAACATATTTTAAAGAAATTCTTAAAGGTGATTCAGAACAGTCACAGAATATGAAGCAAAGCCATCTTTGTTGAAATGTTTCTCTTTATATAAATCGACATCTAATAATATCTGTGAAAAGGTAATATATATATATATACTGAGTCCCAGAAAAACATTATGTATGTATCTAGTGTTTATTCTACACCACAAGTCCAAGGTACATGGTAATACAAGTATTCAGTCACATTTTTGAAATTGTATTGTTTTATTTGTGCATGCAAATATCACATGATAGTAGAGTTTACTTTGCAAACTTAGCACATATATTTAACATATCATAATCGATCTCAATGACCCTAGCCCTTTGTTGTTTCTCCCAACTTCCAGTTGTCCACTTCCTTGTCTCCAGTGTACCTCAGCTTTCCTATCATCTTGTCTTTAATTATTGATTTATTTACATATTTTATAGATGTCTCCTATGAGAATAAATGTGCAACATTTAACATGCTGATTAATTTTACTTACCACAATGGTTTTCTAGTTCCATCTATTTTCCTATAAATGCCATGAATTAATCTTTTTTTAGTTCACTAATATACCACTGAGTTTACATGTCACATTTCTGTCCCAACTTCACTTTTAACAGACCTCTCCTTCTATTGTGACTGGTGCCACTATAAGCACACTATGCCTATATCAAACATTTTTTCTCCTATGCAGTCCTCCATTCCTTCAAGAATATGACAAGAGTAGTAGAGCTGAACCAAATGGATTTTTATGTTTACTCTAGAGAAATCCCCTTATCAATTTCCATAGTGGTCATACTAGTTTACAACCACATCAACAATGAAGCTTTTTTTTTTCTTACCTTCTCAGTAACTTTATTTTTTTCTTTTTTATTGCATGTTTATGATAGCTATTCAGAACAGGGTAAGATGTAATCTAAAAATAGTTTTAATTTGTCTTTCTCTGATGATGGCTAGTGTCTTAATTATTTCTTCATTGAAAGAAAAAATTTCTAACACATTATCTCACTTATATGTAGGATTTCTTTTTTAATTGATATTATTGGTACATTTTATATATACAATATGATCACATTTAACATTGAAAACTTGTATCTTTACATGACGTATCTTAATCTTCATATTTCTCCTTTTCTCTTGGTCTCCCTATAGTCCTTGCCCCCTCATATATATGTTTTGTTTTTATACAATCAAGTTTTTTCTTTCCCTTGTTTACTTTTGGCTACCCACTCTTTCCTTTTTCCTTTTCTACATTTTCTTCCTACTTCATATTACCTATCTTGCATTTTGGCATTAATTCATTCCTTCAGTTTTTCAGACTAAAGAAAAGAAATAGTACTTACATATCTATGTCCTATTTATTTCACTTATGAGCATTTCCTGGAGGTACATCTACTTAGTATAAATGACTCAAATGTATTAATTTTCATGGTTGAGTAATATTCCATTTATGGAAAAACCGCGTCTTCTTTATCTAGTCCCCACTGTTGGTCATTTGAGCTGTTTCTAAGACTTAGCTATCACAAACTGAGTTGTTATAAACACAAGTGTATATTCATCACTTACATATGATTCTTTTAATTCTTTTGTTTATATACCTAGCAGGGGAATAATCAGATCAAATGGCACCTCATGTCCTAGTTTTTTAAGGAATCTCCATACTGATCTCCACAATGGTTGCACCAGTCTACATTCCCACCAACAGTGGAGAAAATTCCTTTCTCTCCTTAGCCCCACTAGCATTTACTGTTGGTTAATTTCATGATAGCTGAACAGTTTTCACTTGAAGCCCACTTTGTTGAACATGAGTTCACCTATTTTGCCTTGCTTTTGGTCTCTAGATACTTAGAATATAGTTTTCTATTCTCACGTTTCAAGTCTGTGCATGTCATTGCACATATGTGTATTTCTTTCAAGCAATATGCGTATGGGTCATCTTTTTGGATCCAGTCTACTAACCTGTGTATTTTAATAATAGAGTTAGAAGCACTGATATGAGTAGTTATCGTTTAAATGTCTGTAGTAATTCTTGCCATTTTGTTTTTGAACTGTTTGATTCCTTTCTATTATTTATTATTTTTATCTTCTCTCCCAGGGGGGTTTATTTTTTCTACATCCTCTTTTTAGTCTGTGCGCAGGATCCCTCTAGAATTTCTGCAATACTAGCTCGGTGGTCATGAATCTCTGTGGTATACACTTACATAGGCTTCTATTACTTGTTCAGATTTGAAGGACAGTCATCAGGATTAGAATTTTTTTTTTCTTTCTGTTCTTAAAAAACTTCATTTTATGTCCACTTGACTTTTGAGCTTTCTTTTCAGAAACCTGTTATTCTCATGGATTTGCACTTGATAGTGATTTACACTTATCTCGAATAGCTTTTAATATTGTCTCTTTTCCCGGAATTTCTGGCTGTTGAACTATCATATCTCATGAGGCTGTTCATTCCAGGTTGCATCTACTTGAGCTTCTCAAACCCTACTTGAGGTTATCCTTCTCCCTCTAACATTCTGAGAATTTTTCTGGTACACTTTCAGTGAATAAACTTTAACTACTTTTTCTCTATTTAAATACAATCCTCAAGGCCAGTAAGCCTGTAAGCTTTCATTTTAGACTCATCCAAGGCTCTTTCAAAGTTTTTAAGGTTCTGCTCTTCTTTTGTCTTTCTTTAATTCTGTCTGAATGTTTCAGCGCTTCCACCAGTCTTTAATTTCTGATATCCTTTTTCCTGATTAATATTGTCTAATAGCTGGCCTTTCATTTGGGTTTATCTGTCTTAACAAAGTTTTCATCTCCAAATGTTCTACATGATGCTTTTTCAGAACTTCTAACTATATTCTAGAGTGGTGTTTCATACACCGGGTTGTTTTTCTTAATTTATTCTCCTACATATTTGCTTCTTCTTTGAGCTCATTGATCATTTTAATTAGAAGGGATTTTTTTTAAAGTTCTTTTTCTGAAATTTCATCTACTTCAATATCTGTGGGTTCAGCTTTTGCAAAGCTCTGTATATTTGGAGGCATCCTGTTGTTTTGTAGTCTCATTTTAGTCATGTCTAATTTTAGCTGAGGTTTTCATCTCAGCTGGGAAGGATATCTTCTGCTGGTGTAAGGGGCCTTTTGATAAGCAGTTATCTCTTCATTACATGCTCAACATTATGGGTTCACCCTGAGTGGCAGCTTCCACCCTGTCTTTTTAGGATATTAGATTTAGCTCTGAAAAGAGAGTAATTACTACTAACTTCTATATTTAAAATTATAATCGTATGTTATCAGGCAATAGAGAACTTGTTTTAAAAGGTCTCTATTATTTTATTCCCCTATGAAAAATCAAGAATTGAAATAAAATACATAGTCTAGAGAAAATTAATCATTGAAATATTCAGAATAACACTAAAAGAACTAACAGAGAACAAAAAGTAAAAAGTGAAGAGACAGAAAAAGTTATGTAAGAGATGTAAAGAAAGTAGGGCAAGAAAGAGAGTGTAGCCAGGTGGTGGAAGAAGAGTTAGGGGAACTGTATACAATTCTTGAACTAACAACTGTACAAAGTCAGACATCACAAAGAAGCAACCTGAAGAATGTATGGTGTTCTGGTGTTAAGTCTGAAAACTCCAGTACCTAGCTATATAGGTACAGAAGGCCAAGCTTTATTATACATAAACCATTATTGATAGATAAAAGTATAAAGACAAAGCATAGAGGAAAAGAAAAGCAATATAAAGAACAAGAAATATTTACTTTCTTGTTTTAGAATCCCCACAGGAGACTCTGCTGCCTCCCCGTGCACACAGAAATCTGAGTAAGTGTCCCAGAGAAACCTACGAGCACCATTTTCTAAATGGCCAAGTGGAATCCCTCCATGTCATATAATTTCTTAACAGTGAATACACAAAGAGCTTTTGAGTTTATGACCAAGAAACTAGTGTTGCTGTGAAATACCATATGGAGGACATTCAATAGAAAAGAGCTAAGTAACTGCCCAAGAATGAAAATATGACAAATATATGATCTTAAAAACACCTTATAATTTATAATTATGTAAGGAATATAGAATACCCACATGTTAGAGAAAAACTAATAAATATAAAATAATAAGAATAGGGCAGAGACCAAATATTTGTGTTCAGGGTCCCTGCACTGGTCAAAGAAGATGTGTGGATATTTTTAAGTGTCTTGACATTGAAAAGATGATATATTTTGTAGTTGGCATTTTTAGGCTGGGAACATCTTATCCTGTGTTCTGTGTTCTACCTTGTGGAAGACAGGGTAAGAATCCTCATGGCAAACTCCAGTCCCCTGTAAGCCTCACAGCAAAAGGATTAACAACAAACAACCAAGTCAGAACCTTGAGAGAAAGGCTGAGTGCAGGCTCGACTCTAGCTACTCTGAGCAGCGGCAGCAAAAGGCCATACACTACAGCAGCAGGAGGAAGAGCAGAAGAGACCATACCCTGAGCTCACCTGCACCTTTATTTGGTACCAAGCCTTCAACCCATAATCCTAGCAGGCATAAAACAGTGCATCCCTCAATAATCCCTGTAGTTAACGATTCCATGGGGTGGGGCAGACATCCTTAAATCCCAGTAAATCCTAAAGCCAATAATCTTAGTGCAGTAATCCTTGTAGTTTAAAATCCCACAGGGTGGGGCAGATTTCCAAAATAAGCCCAGTAGTTGATTCTGCAGGGCAGGGGAGACATCTCTAAATCCAAGTAAGTCCTAAATCCAAGTAAATTGTCAGAAGCTCCTGATATTACCTGTTCTGAGACAGTGTGGCTTTTGATGGGCAAAGACAACACTGACATCAGCTACCTATGTTGTTGTGGTTTTTTGTATCTTGTCAAACTGTAGCTTGGAAGTAAAGAGCACATTCAGCAGTCATTTCAAAACCAAGTCAAGCCGGACAACTGATGGCAGCCCTTTTATATCACCTACTCCTCTGTCTTATACCAGGCCCAGGCTGTACATCCAAAACCTTGAATTCACAGGAGAAGAAATGGAGGTAACGTTTTCTTTTCTTTTTTTTTTAAATTGAAATCTTTATTGGTATATTACATATACACATCATGATTGCACTCCATAATGGGGATTTGTACCAGTATATAACACAACTTAATTCTCATTTTTTCCCATAGCCCTATCCACCCTACCACCCCACCATATACATAAAATTTGTTTCATTTCTTTTTTGTTATAATCTCATTATTTTTCCCCCTTCATCCTATTTTACTATGAGTATTTTCTTTTTTTTTAATTTTTTAATCTTTATTGGTACATTACATATATGCATCATGATTGCACTCCATAATGGTTATTTGTACCAGTGTAAGACACAACTTATTTCTCATTTTTTCCCATAGCCCTACCCACCCCACTGCCCCCCGATATACATAAAATTTGTTTCCTTACTTTTTTGTAACAATCTCATGATTTTTACCCCTTCACCCTATTTTACATTGAGCATTTTCTATTTCACAATATATAACATACAATTCTAGGAATCATCTACATTTTTATTTTCTCATACCAGAGAAAAGATGCAATAGGTACCTATCTGTGTCCTATTTATTTCACTTATGAGGATATCCTCAAGGTATGTCTTAAGTATAAATGATTCAAACTTATCATTTTTATGGCAGAGTAATATTCCATTCTGTAGAAGAACCACAGCTTTTTTATCCACTCTACAGTTGATGGACACTTGGGTTGTTTCCAAGATGTAGCAATCACAAATTGGGCTGCTATAAGCATAGGTGCACATATGTCACTGTGATATGAGTCTTTTAATTCTTGTGTGTATATACCTAGCAAGGCAATGGCCGGGTCAAATGGGACCTCCAATCTTAGCTTTTTGAGGAATCTCCAAACTGATCTCCACAGGGGTTATATGAGTCTACAGTCCCACCAACGTGGAGAAGGGTTCCTTCTTCTCCTCACCCTCGCCAACATTTGCTGTTGGCTGATTCTGAAATGGCAGCCATTCTATGTGGAATGATATGAAATCTCAATGTTGTTTTCATCTGCATCTCTTGAATGACTAATGATGTTGAGCAATTCTTCATATGCTTCTTAGCTGCTCTTAATTCTTCCTCTGAAAAATATCTGTTCATTTCAGATGCCCATTTTTGAATTGGGTCATTAAATTTGGGTGGGCTGATTTTTTTTTAGCTCTTTATATATTCTAGATAGCAGCCCTTTGTCTGAGGAACAGCTGGTAAAGATTTTTTCCCACATTGTTGGTTGCCTTTTTGCACTGTTGGTGGTTTCCTTTGCTGTGCAGAAGCTTTTCAAAAGAATGAGGTCTCATTTATTAATTTCCTCAGCCAATTCCTGTGCTATAGAAGTTTTGTTCATGAAGTCTTTCCCTAAGCCAATGTCTTTGAGGGTTTTACCTAACGTGTTTTCCAGAAGGTCTAGAGTGTCTGTTTTAATATTTAGGTCTCTTATCCACTTTGATTTTAGCTTGGTACACGGTGAAAGAGTTAGATCTAGTTTTAGTCTTTGGCAAGTTAAAGCCCAGTTTTTCCAGCACCATTTGTTAAAGAGGCTATCTTTCCTCCATTCAGGATTTTTGGCTCCTTTGACAAAGATGAGGTGGCTCAGCGTATCTGGAGTAGTTTCTGCATCTTCTAGTCTACTCCATTGATCCTTGGGTCTGTTACTTTACTGGTACCATGCAGTTTTTATCATGGTGGCTTTATAATATAGTTTCAGGTTCGGAGTTGTACTATTCCCCACCATGTTCCTGTTGCTCAGAATTGCTTTGGCTATTCTAGGTCTTTTGTGGTTCCAGATGAAAGTTTGGATTTTTTTCTTTAGATCTGTGAAATATGCTGTTGGGATTTCAATTGGGATTGCATTGAAGGTGTAGAGTAGTTTTGGGAGTATAGCCATTTTGACAATATTGGTTCTTCCTACTCAAGAGCAAGGTACATCTTTCCATTTTTTCATATCATATTCTATCTCCTTTTTCAGAGTGCAATGGTTTTCAGAGTGGAGGTCTTTCACCTCCTTTGTTAGATTGATTCCTCGGTATTTTGTTTTTTGGGTTGCTATTGTGAAAGGGAGTGACTCTCCAATTTCTATCTCAGTGGGTCTACTGTTTGTATATACGAAAGCTATTGATTTTTGAACATGGACCTTGTAACCAGCTACGCGGCTAAAATTGGCGGTTAGGTCCAGCAGTTTTTTAATTGAGTTTTTAGGATCCTCTAGATAGAATATCATGTCATAAGCAAATAATGACAATTTAACTTCTTCTTTTCTAATATTTATTCCTTTTATTTCTTTCTCTTGTCTAATTGCTATGGCTAATATTTCCAGAACTATATTGAACAGAAGTGGTGAGAGAGGACACTCTTGTCTTGTTCCTGATCTTAGTGTGAAAGGTTTCAATTTTTGACCATTTAGTATGATACTGGCTGAAGGTTTCTCGTAGATAGCTTTTATTAGTTTGAGATGGAGACCATCTATTCCGATCTTCTGTAGAGTTTTGAACATAAATGGGTGTTGTATTTTGTCAAACGCTTTTTCTGCATCAATTGAGATGACCATATGATTTTTGTCCTTAAACCTGTTAATATAGTGTAAAACATTGATTGATTTACATATGTTGAACCATCCTTGCATCCCTGGGATGAATCCAACTTGGTCAGGGTATATGATTTTTTTGATGATTCTCTGTATTTTGTTTGCCAGGATTTTATTGAGGATTTTTGCATCGATATTCATTAGAGATATTGGCCTATAGTTCTCTTTTTTGGTTGGGTCTTTCTCTGCTTTTGGAATCAGGGTAATGTTTGCTTCCAGGAATGAGTTTGGGATTACTGCTTCCATTTCAATTTCATTGAAGAGTTTCAGATGTAGTGGCACTAAATCCTCTTTAAAAGTTTTATAGAATTCAGTAGTAAAACCATGAGGTCCAGGACTTTTCTTTCTTGACAAGTTTTTAATTACATTTTCAATTTCACAGATTGTTATTGGGGCATTTAACATTTCTATATCTTCTTTATTCAGCTTTGGGAGTTTGTATGTGTCTAGAAATCTATCCATTTATTCTACATTTTCCATGTTATTGAAGTATGAATTTTCAAAGTAGGTGTTTATTATCCTCTGGACTTCCTCTAGGTCGGTAGTAATTTCTCCGTTCTCATTCTTAATAGCATAGATACTTTCCTTTTCCTTCCTTTGTTTAATGAGGTTGGCTAAGGGTCTATCAATTTTGTTTATCCTCTCAAAGAACCAACTTTTCAATTCATTGATTTATTTGAAGCGTTCTCTTGGTTTCTATTGCATTAATTTCTGCCCTGATCCTTTTAATGTCTCCCCTAGTGTGAGCTTTGGGTTGGTTTTGCTCTTCTCTTTCTAGTCGCTTGATGTTCAGCATTAAATGGTTTCTTTGAGCTTGCTCCATTTCCTGGATGTAGGCTTTTACTGCTATGAATTTTCCTTGTAGAACTGCTTTCATTGTGTCCTTTAAATTTCTGAATGTTGTACTGGGGTTATCGTTTAGTTGAAAGAACTGCTTAATTTATTCAATAATTTCTTCTGTGACCCATTGGTTAGTCAGCAGAGTGTTCTTCAGTTTTCATGTTTTTGTGAAGATCCTGGGCTTTCCTTTGCTATTCAGCTCCAATTTCAGGGCGCTATGGTCCGACAGTATACAAGGGATAACTTCAATCCTTTTATATTTGCTTAAACCTGTTCTGTGAACGAGCACATGGTCTATTTTGGAGAATGATCCATGAGCAGCTGAGAAGAATGTAAATTCTGACTTTGTGGGGTGAAATACTCTGTAGGCTTCTATTAAGTCCATTTGCTAAAGAGTCTGGTTGAGCTGAAGGATTTCCTTAGTGACTTTTTGTCCAGTCGATCTATCTCTTTGTGACAGTGGGGTATTGAGGTCACCTACTGTTATTGTATTTGAGTTTATCTGGTTTTTCAAGTCTGTTAATATTTGTTTTACATAGCTGGATGCATTAGAATTTGGAGCATAGATATTTAAGATTGTGATTTCTGTCTCTTGGATTTTTCCCTGAACTAAAAGGTAGTGTCCATCTTTATCTCTCTCTATCAGTTTTTGCTTGAAGTCTATTTTGTTTGCAAATAAATCACCACTCCTGCTTTCTTGCTGTTTCCTGTCGCATGGAGTATTGTTTTCCATCCCTTTACTTTTAGTCCATGGGTTTCTTTCTGAATTAGGTGTGTTTCTTATGCCTTTCCAGTTCATTGGTTGAGATCTTGTCTTCTAGGTCTGAAATTTGGTCTTCTGCCAAATTCATTCTATTGTGCAAACTTTCATTTTCTTTCTTAATTTCCTGGACTTCTGCTTGTAGGTGCTTAAAAGTTTCCATTGCTTTTGCTATTTTTGATTCTATCAACTCCATGATTTCCTCTTTAGCTTTATTAATCATCATGTTGACAGTGTCCAATATCTCTGCTTTCATCTCAGAGATCAGTTCTGATTTCCATTTTACTAGATCTGCTTTGGTCACCATTACCAAGGACCCTGGAGACTGGACTTCCAACTTATCTATTTCCCTTCCCCCTGTGTTACCTGGAGGTGAGGATCTTTGTATCTGAGACATTGAGTGTTTCCTCATCTCTGACCTTCCCTGTTTTCTGGCGCTCTTTGTTGCAAGTCACTTTCCTTCTAATAGTTAGGAACCTTAAAATAGCAGTGTTTCCTGGGTTGTTCTTTGCAGTCTGTATTGGGACCTAAAGAAAAACCCCTAGTTCTGGCACACCATATGAGGCACTCAGTCAATAGAGTCAGCATACCTTCTCCTGTCTGCTTTAGAGGCAGGAAGGCTCTGGCTCCTGAACTGATACAATGGTGCTGCCTGAGGTTCCAATGGGCCCACCTGCTCACCAATACGGGGTCTTTGGGCTCACTTGTGCAGTCGGCCTGGCGTCCAGTAGACTGTAGGCCCTGTGCAGCTGCAATGGTAGGGGCTGATGTTCCAACAGGCCCACCTACTCACCAATACAAGGTGACTGGATGTGCTTCTGCAGTTGCTGTGGAGAAAGTCCGACTCTGACCTGCTAACCTCAGTCCCTGGGAGCTCTTCCAGCGCGGGCCTGGAAGCCAGTAAGCTCTAACCCCGGAGCAGGTTCAGTGGCACAGTCGCCGTTTCCCGAGCCGTCTGCTGCTAAACTCAGTCCCTGGGCACTCTTCTGGCATGGGCCTTTAGGCCAGTAAGCCCTAAACCTGGCGCAGATTCAGTGACACAGATTCGGTGCCACAGTCGCCATTTCCCAAGCCGCCCGTTGCTAACCTCAGTCCCTGGGTGCTATTGAGGTAACGTTTTCGAATTGGTTCCAGGTTCAGGGCTTGAGCACCTGTCTCCTAGATCTCTACAACTGACAGGTCACACCCATTTGCCCACCTGGCTGGACATTGCTCTATTCTCCAATCTCAACTAAATCTGAAGAGGTTCTCAAAGGTGCTATGAGGAACCTAATCCAATCTAAATATGAAATGTTTGAAGGTTTTCTGACTCCTAAGGTAGAAAATACTTTTCAGGAGGCATCATTGAGACAGAAAAAGCTTATTAGGTGGAAGTTGAAGTAAAAACTCAAGAGGGGTTATAGGTATTCAAAGAAATGGAACTTGGAATATTATTGTGGTTTTGGTGGAGGAAATTATGAAATTTGACAATCCATAGTCTTGGTCTTGGTTTGATGGGTTGGGGGGATGGCCAACCCATAGGAAGACAGTGTTATGTTCCTAGGAGGCATGTTTCAGATGGAAAGGAGTTTATTTACAAGTGGAAGAAGACCGTCCATTAATAGAAAGGGATCCATTTACAGCTGAAAAGGACTTATTACCTAGGTTTATTGTGTTTTGGCAGAAGAGAGAAAAATTAACTGGGCTGATCATGAATCTTCAGTATTTGTTCTTAAAATTATTATTTTCCTTATCATATTTTTCCTATTTTTAATTTTTGTGGCCAACCTTATTACAATTTATCCAAAAAGAAAAATCTATAAAATCACTACGACCATGTGAATTTTCAAACTAAACATTCAGAGAATATCTTGTGACATCAGCACCCAGGTCCTTTCAGAAAACAAGATGTTACCAATCCATTTATGAAGGTGAAATAAATTTTTGACAAATTTATGAGGAAAGTAAGTGAAAGGTAAGTTGAAACTAATATTATAATGAACATTTTAACATATAAAATTAAGAATTTTAACAGGTAAATTTTGATCGAGAGTTGTCTACATTGACATATTGTTGCAAAAATGTAGGATCAACTCAATAATCATGGGGAAACCATTTTATGAAATAAATCAAAATCATCCTTTTTTTTTTTTTTTTTTTTTTTTTTTTTTTTTTTTTTTTTTTTTTTTTTTTTTTTTTTTTTTTTTTTTTTTTTTTTTTTTTTTTTTTTTTTTTTTTTTTTTTTTTTTTTTTTTTTTTTTTTTTTT
>PVIR01002954.1:8709-56492 GCA_004026965.1 Petromus typicus | reverse complement strand
TCAGGGTCCATTCTCAGAAAATGTTATGTGCACTTCAGTAAGATCATGATCAAAGGTATGGTAGCTGAGACAGTAACACCCCTTTTCCCCTGCACATTTAGTAGCCTTCATAGCTAGGCAGAGATGCAGTGAGTAAGGATGTGCTCCACGCTTCCTTATGCTTTTCCCACCCATTCACTTAAGCAGAGCCACATAATCCGGTGATGTTCAATGAGTTGTGTGACTGATGGACAATTCTGTAGTACTTAGTTATGGATATACAACAGTTTCAAGGTTCCTTTGATTGTTGATGAGCTGCCTGGATCTGAAGCAGAATTTGTGCCAAGCAAGATCTAATGTCATAAGTAATTAAGACTTTGGAGTTAATTTATTAGCACATAGTAACCTTTCTAAATGTCAGTACAGAAAAAAAAAGATATATGACCAATATTCCTAATAAAATATTACAGTTTAATAGGTAAGCTTTGAACTACCCAATACAAAAATAGGCAGAAAATCTAGAAAAAAAATTCAAGAAAAATACAAAAGATTGTCTCTATTCAGTATTAAACACCATAAAAGCAAGACAAGACCATAGATGTTGTAGTTTCATGCCTACTGTACCGGAAAATTTGGTTGAGATTTTAGACAGTTGGCTAAACTGTTGGTTGAAAAGTGAACTACTGGAGTCCAGAAAATGATAACCCAAGGTCAAGTCCTCAGTAGCAGCCTCAGAAAAAGTTTCTCACCAGTTTTTTCTGTATGTTTGTCTCCTACTTCACTTTCTCCTCCCAAGACAAAGCACAGAGACTAGAAGTTATCTTCAAGGTGGATCATCAAAACTAGAACCCATTTTCCCTAGCAGCCATGAAGCCTGAAAATATTACTGTAATCTTCCCCTGACTTTCTGTCTCAGAAAAAGCCATAAATAAATTCTCTGACCTAGCTTGTTTAATAATAGATCATAACACCAGCATTTTAGAAGGATCCCTGACCCATACCCTGGAGGAAGAAATGTTGCACAGAGAGCCTAACAGGAAGGTAGCAGATACCCTTGATGGGTTTTTCCACTTGCTCTATAACTCTAGATCATACCCTACTTATCCACTTCTATTTCAACTGAACTAGGTATAATTTGTCAAATGGATAGTTTACCCTAAGTCCATCCCAATCTGCAAGCTGCAGTGCTCTGTTAAACTAACTAAATAAATGTGATGATAATTTCTTTTTCGACCTATCTTTTGCAATAGGGTTTTGGGCCAGCAGCCTTATAATAGGTGAGGAAATGGATCACTGCTTTATTCTCCTAAACTATCATATTGATGAAATATTAGAGTCTATCAGTGCTAACTATTGGCTAAAAAGAGAAGCAGCAAAATATTCATACATATCCTTAAGTAGATACCTCCCTTCAGGAGCGATCTGACAACATTTTATAAAGTTGAAAGTGCTCTTACCTTCTACTTGAGCTCGGATGTTACTTCCTGTATAAACTGTTCTCTGACTCCTAGGTTGGAAGTAAATGCTTCATCTTCTGCTATTACCTAAATTTTTGTGGCAGATATAACTGATATTAGTTACCTCAGGTTTCTCACAAACCAACATACCTTCCCTAATTTAGAGAAATATAAATTCTAGACTGGAATGGTTTTGTTATCTGCATATAAAAGCTTGGCATTTCACTCACTTGCAGGAGCCACAGGACTTTTTCATACCTGTGGAGTTCAACTTTCGATAGAGGACTTGGCTGATGGTTTACCACTCAAACACAACTGCTTAACTTAAAATTATTGAGTAGTTTTTGAGTACAGATTGGATTCTACTCAACATGAAAAGAACACATTATTATAATATTAAATACAGCATCATTTATATTACTATACAGTATTGGTTGTGAGGAAGTTGACTAACAATAAATGCACTTGTGCAAGACTTGGCTTATATAGTGACCTATTTCTTAATTCATTGCTATTTTCATGACATTATTTTTCTCTATTGAAAACAAGGTATTTAAAGAATCAAGAGTAACTATCAAAGTGTGGTTCTGCAGATGTAATAGAAATCCATTTAATTTAAAGATAGAACCAGAAGCAAACTTTCAATGTCACATGTGAACTATTTTTTATTCACACATATATATGGTTCTTTTTCTGCCACAAACTTCCTGTGCTCAAATCTCTGTGAAATATCCCAGCACTGTAAGGCTTGATGGCTTCCTGAATGAGAAATTGAAAGCATTCCCAAAGTCAGGGAAACTTAGCTGTATTTGTGTGTGTGTGTGTGTGTGTGTGTGTGTGTGTGTGTGTGTGTGTGTGTGTGTGTGTGTGTAAACCTGTAATATGTATTCCATGGTACAATCTTGGAGATTGATATATCTTCAGTTATGTAGAAGGGCAAGCATGATAGAGAGTTCCTTTGAGTTTTTTATTGAATATGATCCTAGAGATGAATTTAAATAAACCAAAATGACACGTTGAAATTTTTTGGAAGGCCACTTGCTGGCATGGCCAGTGCTGAATAGGCATCTCACCTCTCTTTCTTTTGATTTTGTCCTTTTAAGCAAAATTGCAGTAGCTGCTGGCTATGCAATTAGGTGTCTCTGTCTGCCTCCCCTTCAGATTTTTTTTTCTTCTTATTAAGCTAGTAGAAAAATGTTAAGCCCCTAGGCATCTGCATCTATTAATAGGAAGAGAAGATTAACTGTCACTGTTGCATAGATTCATGATTAGTAAACTGCTGACAGAGTTTTCTTTTATTTCCTCCTTTTTAGTAACAAGGAAGCCTGTGTGCCTCATTGGACTTTTGTAAATTAGTTCTGCAGTAAAACTTCTAATCTAGTCTTACTGAGAGACTGTTGGTCTTCAATCTCGAACTGACTATCCACAGAACTAGGCCAAACAAAATCATTATACTTAGTCAAAGAAGCTCATATAGTAAAGAAACTGAAGTCACGTGGCCTGTCAAGGGTATAAAAAGAATGACAAAACAGAAGCAAGCAGTAGAGTATCTACCAGCTATGTGTGGTCCATTATAACTGAAGTCATTATATCTGTTAGCATTAAAAATTAATATTTTTATAAGTTGAATGTTTAGAAATTTATTTTTCTGAAATAAAATAATTCTGAACAGAATTATTGGGGTAAAGTGTTAGTTACACAGATGTGAGTATGTTTGAAGAAATATTTAACTCAATTTTTAAAATTCTATCTTCCAAACATCCAGTGATCCTCAATGCATATCATAAATTTTAGCCTGTCATTGTTTTTCAACATGAAAATACAATTTTAAAACATTAGGGCATTAGCTAAAACTTGAAAGGCAGCACATAGCTTAGGGAAGTGACTCCTGTGGGGCAGATGCCTGACCAAGGTGCCAACCAGCAGCATTAGTCTCACCTGTCAGAGAAACTGCTACAAATGCAGCTTCTGAGACAAGCTCTGAGTTTAGTGAACTACAAACTCTTGGCAGGGCATAAAACTGTTTGGAGAAGCTCTCCAAGTGAGTTTTGACTCACATTCTAGCCTGAAAACCACTGGCAGTGCTCTTGAAAGTCAGTCACTATGTTAGACACTCAACCTGCTTCTTAGAAAATGCTACCTTTAAAAAAATTATCCAATTAGTATACTCTTCACTCTACTTTCTAGGAGGAGGGCTGTATCAATACAGTTTATATTACAGTGTTTCAATGAAGATAGAATGAGTAAGCTGAGAATATATTATAGGCACTATGTACATGATGTTTAATGCTATTGACACAAGTTGGATTGGCTGATTGAAATTTGGCTTCAATAATGACCCTGAGGGCCAAGGCTTTATTTCAACAGCATAGCACCTGCCTGCTAAGCACAAGGTCTTGAGTTTGATCCCCAGTACAGTACAGTTTCCCTTCCCCCAAAAAAAGACCTTGAAAACAAGATTAAAATAAAAAAGTGAAAAGATTTGAGAGCAAGTTCCTATGTAGAAAAGCTTGGGTTGAGACATGTAAAAATGCATGTGAACTGACACTGCTTGGACTCAGATCTTTCCATGTAACTACTGAGATGGATCTCTCATGAAAACATAGTAGAATAAGCACATATTCTACAGAAATTAGTGGTACATTTTCATTCATAGTTTTTCATTGATTCTTTGGAGAGTAAATCTCTCCCATCTGTGAATTGCCTATAGGAATCTATGGAAGAAAATGTTAAGAAGGTTTTTTGTTTGTTTGTTTGTTTGTTTATTTTGGTTTTTTGTTGTTTCATTTTGTTTTGGTTTTTGAGACAAGGTCTCACTTTATAGCTCAGGCTGGCCCTGAGCTCAGCCTGGAATTCACAGCAATTCTGCCTCCTGAGTGCTGGGATTATAGACATGAGTCACCACACCCGGTATCATTTCTTTTGTTGTGTTTGTTGGTTTTTTATCTTTATTGGTACATTATGAATACACATCATAATCTCATTCAACATTAAGAATTTGTACCAAAATATGACATGACTTGATTCTCATTTTTCCCTTTTCCTCCCACCCTGCCTCCCCCAGCCCCTACATACACAGTCTGTTTTCTTTTTTCTTTATTATTACCACATTCGTTTTCCCCTCATTATTTACCCTTACAGTATTCCCTTTTAAATATGTTCTACTTCACAATATCAACTATACATACTTTTGACATGGAGAAATACAACTCTCAACTTTTTAGATGTCTGATATGCTGAGTTCACGTCCCCTGAACTGGAAGAATGTACTCTAAGGAACAATGGAGGGTAAGAGTAGGCAAGATTTGTTGAGATATAGATAGCTCCATGATGATAGGTGTCCTGAAAGTGGGTGGCCACCGAAGTCCTTCATCAGGGCAATTCATACAGCAAAGTCACATGTGGATACAATGTGAGTCAAATTAAAATCAACCTATTGGATTACAAGTGTAGCTGCTTAGCTAATATTAATCCAATAGGGAAGTGGGTTGAGCAGCAGGTACATGGAAAGAAATAAGGTACTTTGGGGAAGAGGTGGGTCCAGATGCTCTGGTCACCTCCCTGGTGACTGGTGCCTGGATGGACTTTGTGGACCAGGTGATGCTAATTACAGTATAATTCCAAGCTACTGCTATAATTTAGGGAAGCATGGGGGCCTAGACACTGAGACATTATCTTGAAGCCTGGCCATTTTCAGAGGCACCTCCAACCACAGTTCTGCCGACGTGCTCAAGGGTCTTTTTTTTTTCTGCTGACTTGCTCGAGAGCCCCATCTGTCTCTGATGACATGGTGATTTCTGTGTAACTTGACTTCCTCTAGTAGTCTGACCTAGAAACAAACAACTGAAAGATGTCTGTCATGCTTTACCTTGTCTTATTCTTACCCAGGACTTTTCACACTTGAATGTGTGTACAAATCACTGAGGGACCTTGATCAAGTGCAGATTTCTGTTCACTGTGTCTCCAGGTGGTCACGAGATTTACACTTTCTAAATAGTTGCCAACATTGCTTCCTCGGAGATTTACACCTCATCTGATTTTCAACAAATTCACTTGGTCTCTTCTTCATGGATTCCTGCACAGAACCATCCTCATTCTGACATTTAAACTTCAAATCTAATCTTCAGTCTTCCTCACTCCCATTCACCACCAGTACTAAAGCCAACTTTTATTTATACAGGTAACAAATTGATTTGTAAGATATGAATAAGTAGCTTAGATAATAACATGAATGCTCATGGAAGAAGAATGATCATCGTGAAAAAATATATAAAGAGAGCAAAGACTGTTACATGTATAACACTAGCTTCTCAGGAAGATGTGAGAAACTGAACCCTGTGAGGAGGTAAGAGCAGACTGTAGGCACAAAGAGCTATGTAACCATGAGGACTAATGACAGTGGAATAAGTAGCTTAGGTACAAAAGTATATAGTACATCTTTGGTTGCCATTATATAAGAATTTCCAGAATGTAGCTTGACTTTCAAGTCTATCAATCTGTGGGAACTTAATTGTTTAACAAAACTAACTTTGTTAGATCTAATTTGAAAAAAAGAAGAGGTTTAATTAGACAAACTCTAAGGAACACTATATTTCACTTTCACAGATACTATTTTCTACTTTGGTGGTTAGATCTTTCAGGTCATTTCTCAAAATTTTGTGTGATTTTCTTTCCTCCAGTCATCACAGAAAAGAAAATATGTCTTATTCTTAACCATACTTACTGCACATGATATGTAGACAAAGTTGTGATTTTAACTGGTTTGCATTGTAGCAACTGTTGCTCTCAAAGCTGCAATTGTGAGCCTTCTAGCTAATCCATCTAGATGAAGTTTAAAGAAAACAGAGTCAATTAGTCCACAGTAGTGTAACCAATTCTGGTGCCAGACAGATGTCATTCCACCATTTAGAACTGTTATATATGACAAAGACTTGTCTTACTCTTTTGGGGCTATTGTAACAAAATACCTAGATTCATTGCTCCATGTCAAAATAACCTAGATGGTTTAAACAATATACATTTATGTCTCTCAATAATAGACATTCTAGTTCCAAGATGAAGACACCAATATATCTAGTGAGGGCTGTCTTTCTGGCTTACAGAGAGCTGCCTCTTACATGTATATTCATGTGGCCAAGAGAAATATTAATGCATTCCTTTTCATACGAAGGTAATAAAACTATTTATGAGGACTTCGTGATCCAATTGCCTCATAAAGATCACACCTCATACTACAATCATATTGCAAGTTGGATTTCAGTATACTGATACTGGAAGAATACAAATACATGAAATTATTCAACACTTCTGTACCTCATATTCCTCCTTGGAAAATCAGAAATAAAACCATTCTGGTCAATATTTCAGACATTCTCAGATGATTAAGTATGACAAGACTAAAGTCCAGCTAAAGTGACAAAGATATAAAGTATTTTCAATAAGTATGAGTGTAATGGTTAATTTTAAATTTATACTGTTGCTTCTATTTCTTGGAATATATTGTGGGAAAAATAGCATCACTTCTCCCTTAAATATATGATAAAGCTTGCCAGGAAAACCATCTGAGTCTGGCACTTTAAAAGAAAATTTTTAAAAATTTGACTCAGCATTTGTCACAGATAAAAGTCGTTGTCTACATTTCTATTCATACATGTTAAATCTTTTCCAAATGCCCCAAAATTCTGCCATCCATTCCATTATTTTGATTTTTCTCTTTGCATTTCACCTTGAAAAGCTTTTATTAATGTATCTTCCATCTCATCTATTTTTTCCTTACTCATGTCCAACCTGAAAAAAACCTGTGAGAAATGTTCTCCATTTGTATTTTATGGAGACTTTTTTCTCTTAGTTTCTTTGATTCTAAAACTTACCTTCTCTTCACTCATATTATTTATATATTGTTCATTGTTTTTTTCTTTAGAGTCCTTAAAAATTAATGATGACTGAAGCTTCCTGCTATTTATCTCTTTTAGTATTTTATTCTGGTTATAAAGCTTTTTGTTTGTTTCTCCAAGCTGTTTTCTTTCCCTTTTAGAAAACTTTCTAGTAATTTGCTAACCTTAGCTATACCTCCAGAGCCCACAAGGTCCTATTGTGCAATGCTAACACTGAACTACAAAAAGGAAAATACATGTCTAATAATTAATTCAGAGACTTTTGCAGAAAGGGAAATCTCAGCTGTACACTGTCTACCCATCTGTCCAGATTTCAGAGTGGTAGTTTTCAGTGTGAGCATGAGTCTCTACTTACTAAGTAAAAGTCATAATTTTCTATTTTTCCTCTTTTTTAAAGGAAGGTATTAATATCTTCTAAGTTTGTTACATATCAGAACTAAACCAGAAATTTTTAATTGTTCTGAGATTACTTTCATGCCAACACTAAAGAATTTGTAATATCTTCTAGATTCTAAGGAGTTACTCTAAGAGTTTCTTTCTATGAAAACTATTTGCAGGCCAAAAGAGATGTCAGGCAGTTTAGTTATAAAGTACATGTACTTTGCTTTTGCTTCCAAATCTAAAATGAAGCAATAAAAACATATTACTGTGCTTATTAGAAGAAATTCTCAAGAATTATTTTCTTTAACAAATTCACTGCTCAAATAATATTTAAGGTATTTAAGGAAAAAAATTAAAAAATAATTTTTCAATGACATGTCAAGAAAAACACTGGACTAACAATCAGAAGACTTGCATATGAGATTATCAGTTGCTAATGAGATACCTTAGTGAATAGTTCACATATAAATTTTTTAGATTTTGAACTTGGCTAACATTGCTTGCCTCCATTATCTAATTCTAAAATTAGATTGATGAAAGGGAATGTGACCACTGTAAATTTACATTGTATAGTAAACACAAAAGGTAGCATCTATGTATAATGTTCATGCATCACCTCCTAGGTAAGGTAGCAGCAGAGACTCTAATCATGCCTGAAAAGCTATAGCCTTAGCCCATACACATGCTAAAAATAAGTACATTGAAGGATAGGGGATGTAGGCCCTGTGTTGATTTCTTTAACCTCAGCTGGCCAGAAAAGCCTAAAAGACTTGAAAAAAGAAGTGCTAAACAAGCAAGAGAAGGACAACAAGCCTCTTCAAAATAAGCACACAAGTGTCCATGGGTCCTCAGACAACCTGACTAATTACATAGTATACATTGCTTCTGTGATGGAAGGTACTCTTGTTGGTGGCTGATAAAGTCAAATGGGAATCCCAAGACATATTAATATGTCTGTTGTCCAGTCTAGATTAACAACATGCCTTTTTCTTTGGCAATAAATCCAACCTAAACGACAAACTACAGACAGAAAATGGTCATAGACTGTGCCTTGGGTAATAACACTGGGAAGAGAGCTTTATTACCCAATAAACATTTGTCTCAGGGGGCTTATACAGTGAAGAAACAAGGGCAAAAATTGCCCTAAATTGTCTGTTTTTCACAATTGTGTTTCTACTTTTTTTTAAACATTGAAAACAGTGAAGTTTTTTAGGACATGTTCCTTGTATCCCAAGTTTACAATAAACACAAATGTATCTTGCTAAAGCCCAAATGAATTCACTTCCCAAGATGTATGATGTTTGGGAAGAATAAGGAAGAGGTTTGTCTTTTCTTGAGAATCTACTATGTTCCTAGCTCTGTGAGAGGTACTATTTCCTCCTAACCTGTTATGTTAGAGGTAAATGTGCTGCAAGGCAAACTGTCATGGATTTGCATGGCTAACTCTCTAAGTAGCTCACTTTTTTCCTTTGTAAATTGAGAATAATAATGCAATCTGCCTGAAAGTATGCTATTAAAGCTTTAGTACCTATAAAACATATGTCACACCATGGTGCAGAAGTAGCTGCTTGTGTTTATTTGTGCACTTGCATGTATTGTGTGTAACCATCTTCATAGAGCTGTTAAGTATCTTCCACCTCAGTTTTATTAAATCAAGGGTAAAACTGAGGAAAGTAAAGAAATGTATTCATTTGAGAAATGTGACAGGATTTTAACTTTTCACTATTCTGGCCTCCATATACTGTCTTTTCTCTTTCTATTATGAAATTATACAGTGATATATTATTAATATATAGTATTAACATACGTTATAGCTGTATTATATATATTATAATATCATAAATGTTATATACATTTCCACTCTTTCCATTTTCTCTTTTTCTAAAAATCCTAGTTATACTCATGTCTTCTTCAAAACTGAAAGTTTCCACCTTTTAGTAAAGCGGTAATTTATCTCTCCATTATATATCTTCTGTTTTGCAGAAACAGCTCAGGCTGCTGTCACAGCAGGAGAGTAAATGCTCAGCAGCAAATATTTTGGATCACGCATTCAGACCTTACAGAGGTCATTGAATTGTGGCAATGGAAAAGTGAATTTTCAAAACAAATCACAAATAGATAGCAGCTTTAAAAGACATTCCTAAGGATTACAGGGAATTAATTTCGAGGGAACGGCATAATTTCTACAATACTAAATTACTAAAATTAAATTTGCAATTATTTTACTTCACATATAGTAAAATAATGAGTTTTAAATATCAATAAATTTTCAAATATAGATAAAATATAAGGTAAACTAAATTTTCTAAAGAAATAATCTATATGTTAATTTTATAAAACAGAAAAAAATTGAAAGTATAACATTATGTCTGTGTCTGTGATACTATTTTTAAATTATTTAAAAACTGTTACTTCTTTAAAGATTATTTCCAAAAATTAAAAAAACATGTTCTTTTCATTTTGAAACCTTCTTACAAATTGAATTAACTATAATTATATCAATTTTATTTAATTTTCATAATGAGATAGGAAGATGTAAATGAATACCACATGGATTACTGCCATATTTTGATTATGTAAATTAAAATTTTGATGTAGTTATTAAGCAATTTTCTCAGATGCCAATGTTTAACTGAGTAAGGCTAATTTTCTTTTTCTTGTTTTGACTAATCAATGCAACATTTTTTTTAGGCTCTTAGTTAAACCTTAGTCAAGCCAATTATTCCCTATCAGAGAGTAATATGATGTTAGTCATTGAAAGTGAAAGAATATCTATTTAAATATATCCTTCACTTCTCACCAAAAAAGTACTAAAAATAGTGTGAAACCACCTTTTGAGGGTAGGATAAGAAGAAAGTGTTTTGAAAATACAGAAATGATTTTGAAGGTCATGACTAAAAAAGGAAGAATCACAGATAGCATAGATTTAAGAATTATAAGTATATGCAACAGCAAACCTATGGAAGTTGCTTTACCTTTCTTTACTTTCTAGGAAACAATGTAGTACTTTTTATCATCCTGAAAGTAAAACAAACAAACAAGAAACCAAATCCCATATGATATATATATTCTCTATAAGAAAAAATATCCCCATTTAGATATACAAAATCAAGTTTGTCTCTACTGGCAAAAGAAATACTAGTATAATCCAAAAGTTAAAATAGACAGTAACATCATTCAAGATGAGAAATATAGTAGAGACAAAATTGAAGAGATTTCTGTGATCATAAGATTTTCCATACTTTTAACACATACATTATTATTCAAAAGGTACAATATTATAAAAACAAATGAAGAATTTAAAATGAATAGAAGTAGACAATATTAGCTAGTTATCAATTTAGTGATATTAATATAGGTGGAGAGACATTATTACCAGAGATTTTGAAACACTGAATTATACATATTCTTGATAGTATGCATTTGTAGGACCAAAAAGAAAAAGAAGCAGAATCTTAAATCTAGCTAAATAAGTAGAATTACTTTACCATTAGAGCTACATACCATTAATAACATAATTTTGAAACTATTCTAAGTATATTGCAAAAGAAAGTAAATAGGTAACCATTTTGATATACACTATTAGGAACCAAGATTTTTAGTATAACGGAAAAGATATACAAATATAAAATAAGCAAATTATTTAAAATATACCACAATGAACACATTAAATCCATTTTATTATAGTCCGTTATGTATCTTTACTCACTGGTAGTGAGTAGAAGCAAAGTCATATAAATAAAGAGTGAGCAGTTTTTATGCCCAACTCCTAGTTTCAAATATCATTTCCAACTAAAATAAATCAGAGTACAGGAAAAAGCACATTTCCCAGTAAGAAGTAGAAAAACTTCATTTTAGTTGTAGGACAATTTATTATGCCAGAAAGTGTGAAAGAATTAAAAGATTATTGAGACTGTGTCAAAGGAACACTGTAAAAAAAAATCAAATTCTGATTATTAAGAAACAACAGAGGTTAAACAATGAAGAAAAAGACAGAATTAGGATCTTTTTTTTTTTTTTTTTTTTTGGTGGTGGTGGTACTGGGAATCAAACACTGGCCCTTGTGCTTCCAAGGTAGGCACGGTACCAGGTGAGTTAAATCCCTGGCCAAAAATAAATAATTTTGAAGTTCAAATTAAATAATTTATTTGCAGCTGTACACTGAATCTGAGTGACCACAGGGCATTCATGGAGAGGACTTCTGGAAAGACGGCAGGGTAGTGAACAGCAGAGAAAGAGCTACATCAAGATTTGTAGACCAGACACCAAAATATAGCATCTTAAGAAAGAGGAAGAAAAGGAAAGTAGGGACCCAGAAAGGATATGAAGTGAGAATTAAAGCCGGTGGTAAAAGTGAAGAGAAAGACTTCAGAGCAGAGGAAAGTGGAAAGCGGCACTTTCTCCCTGAGCCCTGGCTCACTGCATAAGAAGGGCATCTTGAACCTGAGATGCACAATGACAACCGGTGATGCCAGAGTCCTTCAAGGAGAAACGTGTGAGTGCACTGGAAAAATGGATGCAATGGACTACAGTGGCTAGCTAGTGAGTTATTCAGGTTCAGATGTCCTTCAGCAGAGGGCAAATGACTGGTAGCCATGTTGGAGAGAGGCTAACCGAGCTTGAAACTCAGAGCAGCTGCAGACTGGCTTCACATTTTGACTCCTAGAGTCAGATTGGGATGAACTTGGTTAGTCTAAGGCAGCAAGAAACCAAGAAGCTGAGTTCCAGCTGTCAGGGAGGTGAGTTCAAGCTGGCAAGACACATGTGACGTGTTGCAGTCTGAACAAATTCAGTTCTAGCCTCACAGCCAGAAACTAGCCTGAACTTCAGTGGAATAAAAGTGTAGTCTTGCTATACACTGCCCTCCTATAAATCTATAGATCATTTGCTGGGATTAATTAAAACAGATCCAGGATCTGTCTGACCATTCTGTCTACTGCTGACAACAGAACTATATCCTGAAATGAACTTTTTATCTTCTTTTCTCCTTCTATTTGGTTTTCTTGTCTTGTTTTTCTTGATTATGTGTTCTTGTATTTCATTTTATAAGTGTGAACATTGTTTCTAGTTTTTGTTGTTCTTGTTCTGTTGTTCTTTTGTTGTGCTCTTGTTTTTATTTCTTCCTTCTGTCTTTCCCTTCTGTCTTATTCATCAGTTTCAAAAAATATTTCATATGGTTAAAGATGGAAAATTAATAGTTACAACAGTCTGTCATTTTCCAAGCTGAATTCCATGCTATTGCTATTGCTAACCATACGATTTAGTGAAGGTTTCATTATTGTTCTAATCCGGTAGTCTTCCTGGAATACAAAAACTGAGATGACCTAAAAGTCATATACAATACTTTGGACCATCACTAAACAACCAGGGTTTAAACCAAATAGGCACCAACTTCTCATCTCTAACCAATTTAAAAAGTAGGGTCCTGTAAAAGACTAAGAATCCAAACCAGCTATGTGTGGGAGACATCTCTGAGAAGCAGTTATGTGTTAAGGGCTCAAAATACTAGCAATACAACTATCATAAGAAATTTACAAGCATCAACACATGAGTTAAACTGAAAAAAAAAAAATAACTACAAATGAGAACACATCCATAGCGAGAACACATCCAATAAGATATAACCCCAGAGCTCATCAAAGGCAAACCCAGGGAGCAATGAGGTGGAACAATTTGAAAGTCATGCACCTGAATTCTCCAAAGTTGTAATATAGTAATAACAAAACAGATGAATGAAGTTGTAGAAAATATCAAACAGAAATAATTTCTCAGCTATCCACAGAGATAAGGACATGGTCTCTGACTCTAGAGCACATGCAGAGTGAAAAAATAGGAATTCCTTTGTGCACTATGAGTTGATCTCAGATAATTTAGACTAGTTGTATACTTAGCTCCAGAGCAGCAGAGAGCAGGGTGGTGCTTTGGCCAATTTATTAACTATATTAAAAATAAAACAATTTGTAGTTATGGACCTATAAGTTACACAGAAGGAAGATACTCCCACTTGTTAGCATTGTTTAAGAATATTAAATGTATTTATATTTGCACCTGGCTTTGGTAGTGGCTGGCAAAGTTTGATTAAGAATGGTCATCAAATTGTGATATTCCTTTTAGATTTCTTTAACATAAGAAGATTTCATTGCAAACAGAATTGAGCTCCCTGGTATCAAGATGATCCAGTGTGTGCCACACTGACTCAGAGCTGATGATCTGTACCTATTTGTCAGTGCATCCTCTTCAATCCTATCGTAGGAAGATGAGAAACCTGACTCTAGTATCTCCAGATTCACTTCAGTTCCATCATTCCCCACTGTTTTATTGTCTCTTTCATCTATAAACTAAGATATTTTATAAATATAAACCACTGGACTCCTTGTAGTTGTTCAGAATCTAATATCTAAGGCAACCATTAGTTAAAATTACTTCTACAAACTTTTGATACACTCCTTTATTTTTCAAGCATTTCCTTACTTCTTGGCAAAATATATCTTAGTTTTAATTTTTAAATATCCTACCTATGACATGGGATCAATTATTTCTTGAAGAAGTTTATGAAGTTAAGCAGGATTGTCAACTCCATTGACTTGACAGTCACCTAAGTGATTAGTAAGGAATATTTCTGTGTGTATACTTTGAGTTATGGAAATATGATATTGGTGCATGACTTCCTGTATGGCTCTTTTCTCTGTTTTACTTCCCAGATGCTATGTACTAGGCGTTTTTGATCTACCATCTCTTTCTTCTCTGCTGTTGTTTCTTTGAAATGCAACAAACAGACTGAATCCTTTGATATCATGGGTCAAGTAATACCTTTAAAAAAGTAACATTTACATTGATTTTCTACTGCAAGTTTTTTTTTTTTAATTTGCTATTCAAAACCAATTATTTCCTTAAATTTATGTAGACTATTTTAACTTTTAAATTTATATCTAAGTTTATTGGGGAGCTGTTTTTAAATATGGTATCAAAATTATTTTGGTAAAACTTCTTTAATTAACATGAACAAAACTTATTATCTATATTGTGGGATCTGTATTTTCTTGTACAACATTGGTATTAATAATAGAGACATGTTCTAGATCCTAACTGAGTTATTGATGACAGCTGAATCTATACCATTATTTTTTAATACTAAAATTTTTCAGTTTGCAAATAGTACTCATTCCTTTGGCAAATTGGGAAAAAATGGCCATAATGATTTACTGATTCCTTAATAAGGGTCAGCATGCATGTAAACTCCTTTTGAGTGTGGCTCTCCTTCCACAGGCTCTTCATAGAAATTTGGGGAGTGTCTTCACACTGGATCTTGACTATTTGCTTTTGTTAGAAGCCCTATGCATACTGGTAGGCAAAAATGTCTGGACAGACCCAATTGCTATCAGACCAGTAATTCAGTTATCTCTTTATTGAATCCACAAAGAGCCAGGCTCTAGAACAGTAAATGAGGCTTCGCCACTCATTTACAAGCAGCTGCTAGTAAGTAAAGGCCATTGACAATCTAGAGGCTGGCTGGTTTTTATATACACTTCCAATTGTAATTATCTGTATTTCATTTTCTGAATTGTTAGGACATAAAGGCAATTTTTCTGGTCAGTCAGTATTTTCATGTCAATATAAATGACTGATGTACATTTTTACAAACTTCCAGAGAAGCGTAACTTGCTGCTGTACTGTTGGCTTAGTTGGGAACAGAAATGCTTTGAAATTATGAAGCTCATTATGGCCATACCACCCTGAACACAACTGACCTCATCTGAAATTATGAAACCACCATCCTAAGACCTTTCCACTGCTGCAAAAAGATAAAGGGGAAAAAAATAAATAACAAAACCTGTCAGGTAGCTCACAATCAATTTGGATAGTCAGCTATCAAGTGATTCCACAAAATGTAAAATTACAACTGAAGTAACACAAAAAAGTGGATAATAGTGAATATAAATTGATATAAAACTAATATACTTGAATTTATCATTAATGTCAGGCAAATCTTTTTAGAATTATTGGTAGTTGTTTTGGGATATGAAAAATGCATAGTCCATGGAGCTGTTTCATTTTATGCCTTGCTGTATTTGAAATTTTGCACACTACTGTGGACAAAAGAAAACACACTGTAGAAATCATAGTGGAATCACTTCATACTAAAGGTTTCACTTTGTTTCCCAGATCCTCCAATGGAATCCAAACATACAAGGAGATGGTCTTTTTTCATAAATCTATTATGCAACAGATATGAAACCAAATTTTCAACCTAACATACATCTACTGTTCCAACAGATATGTGTCTCTATAAATAATTGTGAGCAGGCTTCTGAAAAAAATGCTATCTTATTTATAAGTCACAATTTGTCTTAGCTCTTTCTTGTGAAACTGTCACACACATTTTCACATGTTAGGAATGAAAAGCTTTTTGATGTTACCTGTTGAAAGATTTTAGTACCAAATAATCACATTGTTAAGATTTACTAATGGAACACTAAATAGCAAAAGTTGTTTAGTCATTTACAATTTTCTAGTACCACTCTTTTAAAGAGTTTTTTTATTTTTAAAAATGTAATGGCATCAAGTCATATCATATTCTGATACAAACTCTCAATGTTGAATGTGATCATGATGTGTATTCATAATGTACCAATAAAGATATGAATTTAAAATTTAAAAAATGTAATGGAATTAAGATATACAAGCTATTCATGAAAGAAAGACATTGAAAAGTCATAATAAAGTAGGAATAAGAAAAAGTAATGATCATTTAAAATTTGTAAAGCAATAGAGTTGGCAACACTCTCCTACAGTGAGATGTGGAATCTAAAACAAGTGGTAATGAGTTTCTGTTTACTTATTTTTGGTTCCAATCTCTTTGTCCATCTATGAATATGGATAAAGCACAAAGCTCATAAAGTTAAGAATTTTACTTTCAGTTATGGCTTACAAATGATGTTTATTCCCAAAAGTTAATAATGTAAAATGTAAAATATCAAATGACTTAAAACATCAAGAATCTATAAACACAAGACATTTATAAGAAATGTCAGGAGTGTGTCATGCACACTTACTGTCCAGATGCTGACAACTTCCTGATGCTCCTGAAGTGTGACTTCACAAATGTTAAACTTGAGGAGGCTCCCTTATTTGTGAAAGAAGACAGAAGTAATGGAGATTGCTCACCTGATGAATAAAAAGGAAGACAATTTCTAACTTTCATCTTAAAAGTGCAAGATTTTTACTCAGTGCATTCAACCCATATGATTCTCCAGCATCTTCACTAGCATTCTTCTTGTAGTTTTGTATTTCAAAAATAGAAAAGTAAAATATCCTTTTCCAAGATGCACTTCTGCATGTAATTTAGATTTTATCATTTGATACAAATCCTCCAGTCAGATCAATTTTCCAGAAGCTGTCTCTATTATGCCAAGCCAGAGATATTTCAATCCAGAAGGAAAACATTCAGCAGGCTTACTTGCACCATGTTAGAGCAGAGGCAACTGGTGACCAAGTGTTTCTCACTGCTGCAAAATCCAGAATGTAGATTGTGAGTGGACTAAGACATCATCTTCAGTTTTTAACCATTTGAGGGTGATAAGCTTTAATTCAGCATATTTTAATCTTCACAGTATATATGATAGAATTATCTGCAGTTTTACCATTTAAAATTCAAGACTCATTAATCTATTATAAAATGTTTAATAGTTTATTTTTCAAATGTGTCCAGGAAATGATAGGTACTTCTTTCTCCCCTCATCACCTGAATAAGCAACAGGAGCCTCCACAATTAGTTTAGTCTGTATAAATCAATGAGTGATATCTTTAGAAGATCGATTTCCTATGTCTGGGCCAAGCTCTCATTGCTAGATTCTACAGAAATTTCAGAAGATTTGTTACATGAAGTCTTACAAACTAAAGTTAACTGATTTCTATTTTCTGCATCAGATATTCTATTTTAAAGACTAGCACATAACACAGATACACATACACATACATCTTTAGGTTTTAAAGAATGTATTTCTCAAAGAGCTTCTCTGATATACCCAACTGTTTTAAAAATAACTCATATAGCATTATTTCTTTTCCCATATTAATTTACTCAGTAAGACATTTCAAACACTTAAAATGAAATGTGTGGTTCTTTAGTTAATGTGTATGGTATTATATTTCTGCATTTATATGCATTATGGATCAAAAACAGACGTGTGTGGAGCACCTGTTTTAGAAAAATGATAGCCAATTTTCAGTAATCGGGCTTTCCCCTTGCACAAGCTATATATTATATTACCTTACTGAGATCCAACTCTCAAGAAGATTTATGTTTTAATTCCTCTATTTAAACTCCTCATGATGTAGAAATCTTCCCCACTTCACTTCACCATTGTTCTGGATTCTCTTCCCCAATAATCATGGCATATTTTGACTTCTGGTGAAATCTACACCGTCAAAGGCAAAGCTTTCTCAGGTAAATTTTGGCAAAAACTTTAAAATCTTCACAATTCATGGGCATGGTGGGAATGAAAAATATGAAGTCTGAATCTTTCTAAGGTATGTTTTAACACAAGTTGATATCAATTCTTTAAAAAAATATATTCCTTATACAGATTTCTGTATTCTTTCTTTCCAAGAATAATTTCCTTTTCAGAACTAATTTTAGGATGATGTTTTTCAAACCTCAGTTTGCAAAATTTTTACAACCAAAAGAAAATATGGTTTCTTCATGAAGCTATATAGGCATGAACATTGTAGACTATGGAGATATACAAAACTAGTTACATAGGAGGAAAAAACCCAGAGAAATCCAGAAAGTTGAGAAATCTCCATTATTTTACTCCCTAAAACTAACAAACCCTTATAACAGATGCTGCTTATGTAAATTCTAAATCATTACTGCTTTGAAGTAAATAATCAAAACAAACATTAGATTCTGGTTCATATTTAACATTTTACTGTTCAATATGTTAACTGCAAAACAATGTCTCATAGATTAGTCAGATTTTATGTCTCTCTTCTATAGTCCTCCAGGTTCCTTTGTATCTCACTCCATCAGTCCAGGTTGGTGAACCATATCATTCTTTTCTTTTCGTTTCTTTTTTCCTAGTACCAGGAGTTGAACCCAGCATGGTATCATTTGAACTAGATACCCAGCCCATTCTAATTATTCTAAACAAACACCAACAAACTCAATTTATGAAGAAGAAGAAGAGCAAGAAGAGGAAGAAGAAGAGGAGGAGGAAGAGGAAGAGGAAGAAAAAGAAGATGAAAAGGAGGAGGAGGAAGAAGAGGAAGAGAAAGAAAAAGAAGAATAGTTACAAGAAGAACTAGCTAGAACAGTGTTAGGAGGCCAGGGGGTGAAAGTAGTGGTCAGCAGACTCCAGTAATGAGGCTGTTTCTTTGCCATCAGGTTCTATGGAAATGCCAAAGAGACAGATAAGCAGGCAGAGAGGACTCTGCACCATGATAAAGCAGGAGCCTAAAGTCTGCTCTCTCTGATACTGCCAGCCTTCCCTAGGGCTGGAGCCAAGAGTCACCTCCAGCAGCCTGCTGAACAGAAATAGGATGGCTTACACCTTTGAAAGAATGTGGCCCGCAGAAGTGCCTCTTACTGGCAAAATCAAACAAGCAAACTGGAAACATAATTCAACTTTCTAGCCCCTTATAACACAGAAAAGAGTAAAGGTGAACTTGGGTCATTCTCTAGCACACCCTTGTAGAGATACAGCACAGGTACATTTCAGAGTTCATGTTGGAGGCACTATGTATATGCATAGGAATGTGTGTATTATATCTGTCATATGCACTATGAGAAGGTTGTACTGCCCTGCATGATCATCTGAAGCAATGTTTTGAGATAAGTAGAGTTGGGTTGCTGTAAATAGATCCCTCAATCATTTCACAAGCTTTTATTTTGTGCTGCTTACCTTCTTAAAAACAGCAAATAATTCTATGAGCAAATAAAGAGTCCAATGCTAATGGGCATTCAATTAATTTTTAAATGCCTTACCACTACTTGTTTTAAAGCTGTTATTTGTGCTGTCAGCACAAATAGAACCTACAATGAAAACTACTAATGATCAGTTCCATGAAGGCCTTCAGTTAAAATAGCTTTTTGACTCCAACACTTGCTTTACAGAGAATCATGCTAAAAGGCACCAATACAAAAGTATGCCTCTAGTGTATGTAATGTACACCAGATTCATAGATTTGTTTTTAAAAAGTCTTAATAGATATTAATTTAAAAGTATCAACCTGTATTCAAATAACTATATCTATTAGAGATATATATTAAAAGAATGAATATATATTCATATTAAATAGTTTATTGAATTAAAGTCAAGGCTATGACGTAAATATTTGTCAAGGAGAAATGAATTATATATATGTTTTTTTTCTTGCTTTACAGAATTATCTAGGACATTCAAGCTTTTTTCAAAATTGTTAATGTATTTAGAGAAAAAGGCTCCCATTATTGTTACTCTAAGTGAAATATTTCTCATGTAGTTTTTGTCTTTCAAGTTTTAAAATACTTTTTGTGACTGTTTTTAAGTAAAACAACACAAAATTATATTAATAGCATTTTTATGTTTTATTTATATGCTCTTTTATTTATGTAAATTTATTATTCTAGTTAAGTTCATATGTTGCCTAATGATTACAGGAGTGTGTTGTATCAGTTTTCTTATGTTCTGCTGGATTGCATAAACAAATGTATACTTTGAGTGTTTACAATTATTCCAAATTAACTGGACATATATTGTTTTTAATATTCTTGTCCTGCTGTGGGACAGAGGATATTAGCCTGATGTAGCTGATGAAAAACTATTTCTCTGCCCCTCTAAAAATGTCAGAATGTACTGTATATGTAAAAAAACTATGTTACTTGAAGTTGCTTTGTTGTAGTGAGTTTAAAGAGTAAAATTGGGATGAGGGTTAACTTTATCTTCCATTTACATTTGTAGGTGAATTAGGAAAGGACTTATATTTCATACTGTTTCAAGAATAATATTTAGCTATTCTCATTCACTGAGATTTTTTTATTTCCTTACAAAATGTCAAATTAAATGGTAAGACTTTAATGTAATTTTTAATGATACAGTTTCCTAACATTTGTTATCTCATATTGGAGGCTGGACTGTGCCTTACCTCTCTACTCTCCAAATTCCTATGTGGAAAAACTAACCCCCAATATACTAGAATGTAAAGAGATCTGAGGCTAGGTCTATAAAGAAAAAAAAATTGTTTTTCAAATTTTATATATATGGGGGGGTGGTAGGGTGGGTGGGGCTATGGGAAAAAATGAGAATTAAGTTGTGTCTTATACTGGTACAAATCCCCATTATGGAGTGCAATCATGATGTGTATATTTAATGTACCAATAAAGATAATTTTAAAAAAATTGTTTTTGTTTGTTTGTTTGTTTTTTAGTGTTTCTGAGAAAGAGTCTCAATTTGCAGTTCAGGCTGGCCCTCAAACTCATGGAAATCCTATGCCTCTGCCTCCCAAGTGCTGGGATTATAGGCATGAGTCACCACACCCAGCTAAAAGTTATTTATTTCTTAAAGGCCAATAAAGTGGGCCCTGATAGAATTTTATTGGAATCTGTATAAGGGTAGGAGAATGTAATCCACAGGAGAGACAGCAGGTGAGTGCAAAGAGCAAAGATTCCTGTGATGACATCTGTAGTCAAAAGAAGGACTGCAGGGAAAAGTGAGTAGCCCACACACTGGCCTTAGATTTTCAAGCTCTAGAAATATGAAAATAGACATTTCTGCTGTTTAAATCTACCAGATTGTAATGTCCTATTCAGCAAAAGTTTGTTGAATGCATAAGTGTCTAAGTTGACTAATTGTGTGTTTGTATGTTTATGTATGTGGTGTATATGTATGTACATGTGCCAGGCTGTGGCAAGACAGATAATTCTAAGGTAGGAACACACACATACACGTGCATACACACGTGTGTACATGCACCGTTACTGTGAGGAAACTTACAATTTTGTGAGAAAAAAAAAAGAACAGTCAAATTAAGCAGTAAAATAAAATAATTTCAACTTATAAGTGCTTAAAAATAAAAGAATGCTAAGACAGAGAATAATAACAGGGCATCTACTACAGGTGGGGTAGTCTTGAAAGTCTTCTCTGAGAAACTGGCACCAATATATAACATTGGAAGAGAGCTAACCACAAGGATAGTGTCAATTATTTATAGGGGAAAACAAGAGGCTCAGGAGAAAAGTAAAAAAAGAAGGAGAAAGATGATCAGTAGGCACCAAGTTCCAGTTAGATATGAGCAGGAAGTTGTAAAGGCCAATTAAACATTACAGTATACAGCAATGTACTGCACACTCCTGAAAGCTACAAGAAAATTGGAAAGCATTTTACTGCACAGAAATGATGAATTGAGGACATAGAAATGTTTCACTTGATTTAAACTTTACAAGATATGCAGATTGATAAAAACATGTTATTCCATTAATATGGAATGTTTTACATATCGGTTAAAATGAATTTGGTTTCATTTTTTTAAAATAGCTTTATTATCCTTCCACTGTACTAATTAGTTTGCCTGTGATAGCAGAGTTAGCCGCTGGCTAACTAATATTGCAATGATTTATTCCAAATCTTTACTCCTCCGTCTCCACCAAAATCTGAAATTAAAAACAAATGGAACCAAATGTGGTCTGATAGAATTTTCAGGGCTCACGGATGGACTTGTAGGTTATGAAGCACACTGACAAGGAAAGAATGTGTTATATTCAGATAGAGACCAAAGAGGGAGAGAACAGATAACACAGAAGAGGATTTCTAAGCTAGGGAGCTGTCAGCGACAGCCTTGAGAATCCCACTTCCACACCGTCCCGGTTTACAGAAGAACACAATGGCTCAAGCATTTGTTGCTATGAGAACATTGATTGAATTTGTTTGTTTTCTATTTCGAGCTGCAGATTTCTCACTTTAGTATTTTAAATAACCACAAAAGAATAATCGGTAGTGATCATCACTCATCTCTCCCTTGGCATGCTACTTTAAAAAGCAGCTGGCCAGGATAATATTTTAAAAGCTTGATACATCACTTCATTCTGTGGCAATACATTTCACTCAAAATGTGAAATGTTGCCAAGGCAACATGGCGAATCTTCTTGGCCTAAGGTGACTGTGGTATTTTGAAAGTGTCAATTAAAAATAAAATAATAAGATAATAAGCATAGGGTGATAAAATCTTTTATCCATTTCTAAAGTGCACATAGTCCACAGGATGTTATTAAATATTAGCGAGATTGTCTTAGCTATTTTCTGAAATACTGTAAGTGAGGAATAAATGCCAATTAAGAAGTCATTTTGATAAGTCTTACCTTTTCAAGATGTCCTTTCTCCTACCTCACTCCTGCTCTTAATCAACACATCTCTCACAAGGGCTTGAATATTGAAACAGTTATTTAAGGAGAAAAAGCAAAATAAAGTTGTATGAGAATTTTAAAGAGGGAAGAGTATTACTAATTCAAAATAAATAATTTGTGAACTGATAAAAAAATCCAAGGAGCAAATAATAAATCCGTGGATACTCTGAAAACCTGAAAGAATGGTCAGAATGAGCTAAAAATATTGAGAAATTTCTAAAAAAACAAAGGAAGTGGTAAAGATTTCAAACTCTCTCTCTCTCTCTCTCTCTCTCTCTCTCTCTCTCTCTCTCTCTTTCTTTCCCTCTCTCTCTTTGTTAGTGGAACCAGGGATTGAACTCAGGACCCTGCACATGCCAGACAATGTAAAGTTTTCATACACACACAAATACAAAAATACACAAGGATGATGAAAGCAAAGTATTTGTGTGTTCCCACAAAACACCAAAATAAAATTTACACTGTTTCAATAAAGGAGAGATACTACAGAAATAATACCTAGAAACCTTAAAGTGAAATATTTAATACAAAATCATTTCACAAGGTTTTTTAATTTGTACAAATCAATTCACCAAAAAAAATCATGAATATTTATGTATCTGAATATAATATAGGGATAAACATTTACCAATAGTAAAATACACAGATATTAAGCAAACATTTCAATGAAACTGGGGGGGGAGGGTTTGTTTTTTGTTTTTGGAGACAGAGTCTTGCTTTGTAGTTCAGGCTGACCCTTAGCCCAGCCTCAAACTCACAATAATCCTCCTGCCCCTGCCTCCCAAGTGCTGGGATTACAGATGTGAACTACCACGCCTGGCACTGTGGTGTGTAGTATTGATTGCTGGTGGGCCTGAGTCTCTATATTCAGTATTGTTCTATGTGATTACCAGGGATTGAACCCAGGTCCTTGTATTTGCAAGACAGGTGTTGGAACCACTGAGCTAAATCCCCAGACTTTTTTTTTTTTTTTTTTTTTTTAGTTTTTTGAGACAGGGTCTCACTTTGTAATTTGGGCTGAGCCTAAACACACTGTGTAGCCCAGAAGAGCCTCAAACTCACAACAATCTTCGCCTGAGAAGTGCTGGTGTTATAGGCGTGAGCCACTGTGCTTGGCACTGTGATATATAGTACTGGGGATCAAACTCAGAACCCTGTGCTTGCTAGGCAGATGTCAGAATCACTGAGTTAAATCCCCAGCCCTATTATGACTTTTTTTTTAAAGGTTTTTCAAGACAGGGTCTCACTTTGTGGTTCAGGCCGGCCCTGAGCTCAGCCTCCAACTCACATCACAGCAATCCTCCTGCCTCTGCCTCCCGAGTGCTGGGATTACAGGTGTGAGCCACCATGCCCAGCACTGTGGTATGTGGTACTGGTTGCTGCTGGGCGTGAGTCTCCACACCCAGTATGGTATGTGGTGGCCGGGGATCGAACCTGGGTCCTTGCGCTTGCAAGACAGGCACTGGAACCAATGAGCTAACTCCCCGGCCCCCTATTATGATTTTTATTGGGATCAGATTGATGGAGCCCTCCTGACATGAAGCTTCATTTGTTTTCCATTATCTTAGTATATACAGGAGAAGTATTGTTTTTTCCTTAATATTTTAAAGACTGCTTCTTTGTATTAATTTGCTTAATTAATTCATAAATATATAGGGAATTAGTACATTTTGAATTTTTACTTAGTCAATTTTTATTTCAATGATTTAACTAAGACCATTTAACTCATAAAGTCACTTAGAGCATATTCTAGTGCATTATTTATGTGGCCAATTGTATTTTTCTTAATAAACCTATACATTTATAAATCTTAGACGTCTCCCAAAGAATACAGTATTTCATTGTTGATTTGAATCATTGTTCATTTCCATTTATTAAGTTCTCTCATTTTTATTATTAACTTTTAAAATTAATTTTAGTTGGTTCTTACTTTGAGGTTGAGGGAAGCATGGGATATTAATTGTCAGCATTTTTCTTTCAAGCATCTGAATCACAAAGTGTTACAAAACAACTCAGCTTCATTCCCTCTTTTTCATTTACTCTGTACTTTTTTGGGTGGAGATCCCTAAATTATGTAGTCATTAACTTTAAAATCTCTATTATAAAATTTTCTGAGTGTCTTCCTGTTTTTTATTTCTGAGTTTGCTCCACTCTCATCAAGCATCTGGTCAGTCTCTGCTTTGTGAATGACCCACACATACAACATTTGGAGTATGAAAATCTAGAAGTATATTAGGTCATGTTGGTTGATTAGCAAATTATGGAATAGTGTTCTCTAACATGTAAATGACCATAGTTCCTGTCAAGCCTCTTTAATCTCTGATTCTAATGTAGATTTTGATTTAGTTTTTGTCTTAATGGTTTTTCCTTTCACACATTGCATAGCTTTGCTATTTTTTATACATTTAACATTTATAATTTATCTGAATGGATTTTTTTTCAAGTCATCCCTTTCATTGACATTTCCATAAACTGTATTTGTTTGATAGTAGTGTAATCGGTTTCCTTAACATTTGTAGACTTTTATGTCTAACTAGTATGTTTCTGTTTCAAGTTTTTATGTAGAACATATGTCATTGGTTCTTGTTTTCTTTTTTGTTGTTTCTTTGAACTAAAAACACTGGCCATACTTATTATGAAAAGTGAAAGTAAAATGAGGGAGAAATTGAATATCCAGAGCAAGTTCAGGCTGAATAGAAGGGGAAAAAAGCGATGGAGACACCCAGGAGGAAGCAAGGTGGGCTGTCAGGGACAAAGCCGAGCTAGTGGACCACTTGTGAAGTGTGCATCTTTATATGTCATCCAGACCTCAAGGAAACCCAGGAAAATTTCTATGTATGGGTCCCGAGAGACAGTGCTGGGTTCGTGTCCACATTGAGGCCACTCTACTGCAAATCCACTGAAGTTCTCGAGAGGAGTCAAGGTGCAAGGCTTTGGGAGCTGTTCAGCACACATGTTCAGGTATCTTATAATAAACAGGGCACTCTTAATTCCCCAGCCAGCCTTGCCATGCTCCAGTCTACTATCTCACTATGGCATGGCTGGTGGCTGCAGCTTTTATGGTTTATTTCTAGGGCTGACTTTATTCATTCTTTGCAATTTTCCTCAGATGACCCACATTCAAGGTTTCCCCAACCTTCTGGGGCCTCCAGTGCCCCTTCAGCTTCACACCCAGTTTCACATAACCTCTCTCTCGGGAACACACTCTGGGTTCTCAGATCTTCTGAAATCTGTGTGGACACCATCCTGACCCCACAGCTCTTACATTCTGGAGGGACCTAACACCAGCACCGTATGGATGATGCTAAGGTCTGCTACCAGCAGCTGGAACAGTAGCCAGACTTCTTCTGTCTTGGCTCTCGGGATCAAGTGCCTGAATGTGAGTGCCATGAACTCAGTCCCAAGGAACAAATTCTCTAGGCTGTCACCATTCTGGAACACAGTACTCTGGGGATCTTCTCAAAGCAAAATCTTTCACCCTGGCAATTTTGAGGTTGTGAAAGATAAAATCCTGCTGGCTCCTGTGGTGTCCTTGGGCCCTCTTTCTATTGTCTTCTTCCAAAGTAAGTGGATTTTATTATGTCTTTTTAGTCACTGAGTTTCTGGAAACTGCATTGTTCAGAGCCCTTTTCTTTCCTGCTGTGTATAAAACAGTTTTGATCAATGCCCTGTGCAGAGATGTATTTCTCCCTCTTGTGTAGAAAGCCCACTCTCTCCTTGACCTAGTCAGTGATGTCTCCCCCCTCCTGTGTAGAGAGCCTTCACCTCTCACCACTGCAGAGCTCTCTTTCTGGCTGCTGTGCAGAGGCTCAGACTCATTAACTTTGCAGAGACCTCTCCTTTCTTGTGTGGAGGCAGGCAGCCCCATTCCTCTTGTCCTCTGCAGAAGCTGTTTCCTTCCTGTGTGTACAGAGCCATCTATCTTTCTGCTATGTAGGGAAGCAAGCTCATCCTGGCAGTGTGTAGAGCCCTCTTCCTCCTCCTTCTGTGAGGAGACCTCTTCTTCAATGCTGTCTACAGTGTCCTTTCATTCCACATCCTCCATCTTTGCAGGCCATTCTGGCCAAACTCAAAATGTTTTAAATCATGCTCCTGACCTCTTTGCTCTTGATTCTCAGCATATATCTGGCTAAAAGCCCCCAACAGTAGTCATGACACTGCCTCAATGTTACCCTGCCTTGAAATTTCTTCTACAAGATTAGTTTGTTACCTATAATCTCAGACTTGGGCAAAGTCTCTAAATATAAAAAAAAGACAGACAAATTATTTGCTAAAGCATGACATGTATGGTCTGGAATCCAGTGGCTAATGTAGTCCTTCCCAACAGAAACTTTCTGAGTCTCTTTTACGTGGGAGCATTGCTCTCAGTATTCCAATCTTCTGAGGGCTGACCAGAATCTCCCATCAAGATCAGCTTGGTTTCTTCTTCACCTGACACCTCCAAACTTTTCCAAAGAAGCCAGTGCCAAAGGCTCTGAAGCACATGATCAGTTACAGTCACAATGACCCCACGTTCCTGGTACCGATATCAGTCTTAGTTACTTTTCTTGTTGCTGAGACAAAATACCTGACAACCAAAGTTACAGGAGGAAAAACAGTTGTTTCCAGATCATCATAGAGATTTCAGTCCATTAGCTTCTAGGCAGGGTGGCCTCTGAGGAGAGAAGAATCATAGAGGAGAAACACTGCATGGCAGAGCAGAAGGCAGCAGCGAGCAGTGAGCTTACCTTTCTTTTCTTTTCTGTCCAGGATACATGTCCTGTGGGTTGATCAAAGGGTGAACCCTCCTACTCTCCACACCTGGAACTATACTAATTCCAATCAGTGGACCAATTTAGTGCCACATACCCTTAATCCTAGTGTCATACCTTCGATGCATATTCACATGTGCCATGTGCAAAGCCTCTGAAAAGCTCACCTATGACTGTATGAGACTTTGGGGAGAATTCTTGATATACGCCATTACTGATACAATTCTAGTACATTGCAATTTGATTTCTCTTTGTCCTAATATCTAAGTTTTCCTCTGTTCCTATATTTCTACCTTTAAATGGAAATAAAATATTTTCAGTATTCCATTTCACATCCCTCTAATTATGTTTTAGCTAATTTTTGCTTAAAGATTGTAATATGGCTAAGAAAAAATATTACAATTATATATATATATATATATATATATATATGCATTTTGTTTGGTTTTGTTTTATGTATTTTACTTCTATATCTGTTTTAAAAACATGTTCCCTGTTATGCATATTACTTCAAATAAATAACAAACTCTAGAGATGCTAAAGGTTGAATATAAAAATAGACTAAAAGGTTTACTTTTAATACTTATCCTTTCTAGTGTTATTTCTTTCTGTGAAACTTTGCTCCCATTTGTGACTATTTCCCCTTTACCTGAAAAACTTCCTTAGCACTTCTTTTAGAACAGCCTTGTTGCTGACAAATGTATTTTTCACATTTTTTTCTGTAATAACTTCATCATTTTTAAATAGTGTTTTTTTATTATATCTAGATGTCTAGCATAACTGGTGATTCTTTTTCTTTTGGAATGATGCATCATTCTGTTGTGACCTCACAGTATCTTTTGGCTGCTGATCATAGATCATTTTGGAGGGTGTTATATCTCTAAGGACCGCTGAGTCTCATTTTTGCCTATCCCTAATTTAAAGATTTCTTCTTGTCATTTAGTTTCAGCTGGAACAGAACCACCTAATTTGTGTTTCTGACATTTATCATGATTGTAATTAATCGAATTTCTTGATGTTTTCCACCAAATTTGGGAACGTTATGTCATTGGCAGGGGGATAATCTCACTATGTAGTTCAGACTGACCTTGAACTCATGAGCTGGGTCAGGTTCAAACTTATGTAAGTCCTACTGCCTCAACCTCTCAAGTGCTAAGATTATAGTCATGTACTACTATGCCCAGCCAGTTCACTATTTTTTAAATTATTTTTCAATCTCATTCTCATGCCTTGTCTCCTGTGATTCAAATAGCATGTACATTGAATTCTTCCTTATTGTAATATATGTCATTTAGGCTTTATTGTTTAATTTTATTTTCTATCACATTTGTCATTATGTTAATTACTTTTCTCATTGCTGATTCAAACTACCAAACATCCAAAGTTAAAAGAGGAATGGTTTATTTAGCTCACAGTTTGTCGAAGTTTCAGTATATGGTCCCATGACTCCAAGAATGGTTGATGTATGGCAGGAGGGCAATAGTTCATAGTGATGGAAGACAGCAAAACCAGCAAGGGAAATTAACAGCATCTTTCTGTCTCTTTCATCATATCCAGGCAACCAGGATTAGAATGGCTCCAAACCAAGCACTGGATACATTTAGTGCTCATACACCCTTAATCCCAGCATCACACTCTAGATTCAGCCACTTCTATACAACCTATAACTGCATGAGGCTCTCAGGGACATTTAGACACAAACTATAGCATTCTATCTCATGCTCCTCAAAGGCGTATATGCATTCCTTTAAGCAAGAGGCATTTAATCCATCTCAAAGAGTTGCCAAACTCCTAATATTTTCAGCATTATTGAAAATCATAAGTCCAAAGTCTCCTCTGAAAGGTAAGGCATACTCTTAGCTGCAAGATGCTATACAAATGAAAAGAAAGTTAAAATTTTCCAACATCTTGTTGCACCAGAAAGACATTTCTATTAAAAAAGTAACAAACAAATGGGTCAAATGAATGAGACCAAACAAGCCCAAAATTCATAAGGGACAGCATTTAATCCCACAATTCCACTTCCATATCTCCAGAATCTGTGGCAGGTTATGATCTCCAAAGGGATTGGGTGGTTCTTTACCTATAGCATTGTCAGAGGCTGTGGGTCCTATGCCTTCTCTCTTGGGCAGGCTTTTCTCATTCCTTGTAACTATCTTTGAATGATTCACATTCCTGAATTCTCCAAACGTGAGTCTCCATGGCACTTTTGGTTTTGAGCTCACAGCTTCGCACACTGCCTTCTCAGAGGCACACTTCCTAGCTTCTTAGGCCTTCTAAAATCTTAGTAGAAGGCTTTCTGATCCAACAGCTCTTGCATCATACAGGTACCTAAAATGAACACCATGTGGATGATGCAAGTGTCTAGTGCCAGCTACAGCAGTGGCCAGGCTGCCTTCACTGTAGTATTCCCGTGCCTATGATCCAAATTCTGAGGAAAACTTCCCTAAGCAGCTGCTATTCTGGAACTTAGTTCTCTGGGGCTCTCTTCTCAAAGCCGTCAGGCCATCTTTTCTAGTCTCCTGTTCCTTCTCCTTTGTTCTGTCTTTGTAGGCCACAATTTTACTTGAGCTCTTTTGTGGTCGAACTCAGAACATCTTAGATCCTTTTTCTGAGCTTGTTTCACTTCATTCTCAAAATAAATCTTGCAAAAAGCCCCCAACAGTAGCCATGCCATAATCTCAAAATTAGACAACCTTGATATTTCTTCTGCAAAATCAAATTAGACTTCTAATCATAGTTCTTTGAGAAATCTCCACACTGATTTCAATAGTGGTTGCACAAGTCTACATTTCTACCAACAATATAGAAGGATTCCTTTCTCTCCATAGCCCTGACAGCAGTTGTCGTTGGTTGATTTCACGATAGCAGTCATTCTTTGTGAACTGAGATGGAATCTCAGTGCTGTTTTCATCAGCATGTCTCAAACAGCCAGTGATGTTGAACATTCTTCATATGCTTATTTGCTGTTTTTACTTTTTCATTTGAGATGTGCCTCTTCATTTCCCATGTCCATTTTTTGAATTAGGTCCTTAAATTTGAACAATCTGACTTTTTTCACTTATTGAGTTTATTGATATGCTTTATGAAGAATTTATTATCACCTCCATCATTGAGAATTTGTACCTGTACATAATATATCTTAATTTTTGTTTTTTCCCATCCTATCTTCCAACCTTCATCCCTTTCCCATATAAACATAAGAGGTCTCACTTGGCACAGCTATCCCTCCTGTTAAGTATCTTCCCTAAAGAATTAAAAGTATCAAACCACAGTGAAATATATGCACCTATATTTATACCAGGGTAATAATTGAATCTTAGAACAGCCCAAATGCCCCTCAAATGGAGACTGGATACAGGAAATGTGAGGTTATCAATATAAAATGGAGTACTACACAGGCATAAAGAATAATAAACTACAAATATTTATAGTAAATTGGTGCACATTGAGGCCATACTTTTAAGTGAAATAAATAGAACACACACACAGGTATTCGGTGTAAATACCAAATAGTATCTCTGGTGTGAAAATAGGAGTAACAGAACCAAAATGTATAAGAGATGATGTGAAATAAGAATTAAAGATCCAAAAGGGTAGGGGAAGTAGGGATATGGGAGGAGCAAAGGAATAAAAAATATGAGAAAAGAAGAAAAAAAAGTGATTTTGTAATTAGGGAGGGATGGGAGAGGAAGGAAAGGTAAGAGATTGGAGTAAAATCAAGAACCATGATATATCACGGACAGGAAAATATTCTCAAAGATAAATGTGATCATAATATATATTTAAGGGTACCAATAAACTTAAAGAAAAAAAGAAATTTCTTCTGAAAGATTAATTAGTCTGCTACTATTAATATCATCATACCCTTAATATATAATAACACCTTATAATAGTCTTATTCATGTTCATATAATACCTTAAAATACCTTATAATAACCTTATTCGTATTCACACACACTAATCCAGCCACCTTCTCAATTACTCACCTTTAAGGACATGAAACTTTTGGGGCACATCTAAATACAAGCCATAAATTTCTCCAAAAGTTATATACATCTCAGTGTGTGTGTATATGTATGTATGCATATATATACAGCATATATACAGTATATATATATATATGTATATACATATATATATACATATATATACACACACATATATATACATATATATACACACATATATACACACACATATATATATATATATATATATATATATATACACACACATATATATATATATATATATATATATATATATATATATATATATATATATATATATATATATATATACTGAGATTGGTCAGGTACAAGCTACACTGCTTTATAAGGGCAGGATGTTATAAGTAATTTTTTGAAATGTGCTTAGATTTCTCTTGAACAGAATATCATTTAATTAAACTCTTAATGTCAGTCAGGAACTCCTATATATTTAGCAAAAAAAAAAAAAAAAAAAAAAAAACTACCTCTGTATTCCCAGCAAAGGAAACCACTAGCATAGTGAAGAGACAATCTATGAAATGGAAAGCATTTTACCAGCTGCTCCTCAGACAGATGACTTGTTATGGTTTGTATGTACATGTCTTTCCAAAGCCTTATCAGGTAATAAATGGTGCTTTTCCAGAGGTAGCTGGATGAAGAGTGTATGGTGCTGGGATTAAAGATGTGTGATTACTAAATTAGCCCATTGATTTGCTTGGTATAGTTCTAAGTGTGGGTAATGGAAAATTTTACACTAGTTGTGAGTACTACCTACCCTACAGGCATGTATCCTAGATATAAGGTAAGGGACAAGAGGTTGGGGATGTTGATCAGTGGTTCTTCTGCCTGCTTAGCCAGTGAAAAGTCCTGAGTTGTATCCTGGTACTGTCCATAGATAGATAGATAGATAGACAGACAGACAGACAGACAGATAGATAGATAGATGTGTGTATGTATATATATATATATATATATATATATATATATATATATATATTTACATCTATAGATAGACATATATATACATATATATGTGCACGTGTGTGCATATATACATACAGAAAACTGATTACTGTTGTTGTTTTACTACTTTTATGTTTGCTGCTTTGTTGCCTTCTGCCTACCATGAACTTTTCTCCTTTTCCATGTTTTCTTGCCTTGGAGCTAGTCCATTAACAACTGAAGTCTCTACAAACTGTGAACCAAAATAAACATTTCCTCTTTTAACTTTGAGTGTTGAGTATTTTGTCTGTACAATGAGTAAAGGGATTAAGACTATTATCTAGAATATATAAAGACTAAAATTTAAAAGATCATCCAAATTTAAAGATTCAACAGTGGAAATCTGAAATAAGTAGACTCTTCTCAGATGAAATAAAAACAACCAATGAATATATTTAAAAATGTTTTAAACCCCACTAGCCATTCAAGAAAATAAAATTAAACCAACACAAGATTTCATTTCATTCCATCAAGAAATAAACCAATAACAAATGCTGGCAAAGCCATGGAATGAAAAGAACATTTCTCCATTTTTGGTGGGACCATAACCTGATACAACTACATAAAAATAAGTATGAAGATTTCTCATAAAATTAAAAGTAGAAATTCCATTAGACCCAGCTATTCCTCTTCTATGTATCTTCCCAAAAGAGTAAAAATGTCATATCATAGAGATGTATGCATGACCTTGGTTGTAGTAACACAATTCTGAATAGCTAAATCTTGGAAGCAAACTATGTGTCTACCAAGAGATGAATGAATAATAAAATGTAGTATTTATACACAATGGGGCATAACTCTGCTGTACTAAGGGTAAGGAGAAAAGGCTGCACCTTAGCACCATAATGTTATGCAGTAACTTAGACAAGCAAACAAATATTACGTGGATTTTCTTATATGAAAAACTTTATCTTATGTGAAAAACATCTCATATGAAAAACTTCTTTTATATGAAAACACATATATATGACAGGCAAAAGGGAAAGAAGAAAGAAAAGTAAGATTATAATCCAGTGCTAAAAAATGTATCTCATATGTATATTAAGTATAATTTCTTGCTTATTTTATATGTCCTTTGGCCTATTAGTCTGGTTTTCAATATGTATACATAATAATCTACTTTGCAACATCTTAGAAGGTAAATAAATGAATCTGATGCTGGAAAAATAAAAGGAGGTGGAGAAGTGGGAGAAAAAAGAAGGGTAATTAATTATGGCTTTTGCAAGTACCAATCCCCTACAACGAATCATTATATGTGACAAAAATGAACTAATTAAAGAAAAATACAAAAATAAAACTATTTGTTTACCTTGATAATGTATATTATTTAGAAATGCATACTGAGTATATGGATTTTTTTTTCTAAAAGACATAAAAGAGATTCTGAAAAAATAGAAATATATTTCTACATAGGAAAATACCACATGTAAAAACAAATTATAAATTATATTTATAATGGTATCATTACTAAAATGATCAAATAAAAGTTATCAAAAATGCTCCTTTACAAACAGGTAATTCATTTTCTAATGAAGTAATATGTATTGTACATGAAGGTATGAAGAAATTGGCACATTTGTGTATCAATAGTAATATTACTTGAGACCTAGCTTTGGATGGCAATTTAGGAAGGTTTATAAAACATGCCTTACTTCTGTCCATGATGTGTCAATTACTAGTCTATTACCAGTAAGCCTGTGGATGAGATAACTACTACTATTACCAGTAAGCTGTAACAATTAGTCAGCATCAACCTGTTCATTAGGCCTCAGTATCAATCATGACTAAGCAAATTTCCCTTTTTATTTTTATAAGTTATAGCTTTGAACATAGGAGGTAGTTCATGGTATACCATGTGACTAAACTGTACCCTGTGATCAAATATAATTAGTTTAAAATATTGTTTTTATGAATGGAACTGATTTAAACAGGATGTATAGTTTATTGATATTTATGTAATTGCATAAGATATATCTGCTAATGGGACTTGAAAATGACTTGTGTCATATCAACAGAAAGAGCTTTTGATGAAAAGAAGGCACAAAATACATAGAGCTTGGTAATAAAAGGTGTGTTCTGCATAAACATGTCCTCTGCTCTATCCCAACCTTGCAAAAACAGAATAGAAAAGAGGAACAAAGCAAAAACAAACAAACAAACAAACAAACAAAAACCACACAAACAGAATTTGCTGGAAAATTAACTACTATGACAGGGAAAATCATACAAAATTGGCTTTATGGAATTTGCCCACCTTTTTCTGGTTACTTGTATATATGCATTAGGTGGATAATTACATCGACAATTAAATGCCTGATGGTAATTGAATGTATCTGTGTTACTTCAAGAGAATAAATCACACCTGAAGTTAATTTACCTTTTATTTAGCAATAGAGACTAAAAAATAGCAGTTTTCATGCAATCATCTCCTAATAAAATATGAAATCTAGGAACTTTATCTCCTTCTGTTAAATCTTAAGCATGTTGTATACTCACACTCCTTGCACTGCTGAAGAGAACTGGTTACTATAACAACCGCCACAGAGGTATTACTAACCACACACAGGAAAGCAAAACCCAGAACTGTTTCTGTGCTCACAGAATCATCAGGTAGCTTAGAGACAGACAGAATTATAGTAAATTAATGGAGAAAATGGAAAAGATTTGAAATGGGAATATTAGTCCAGAAAGCAAGATTAAACAAAGTAGTAACAGAGAAGCCTGAGGAAGGAACTCAGGCCGCTTTCTGCTCACCCCTCCACCCACATGCTGGGCTACAGATCACAAGATGCTGGTGCTTGGTTACTGGGAGAAGTGACATCTCATCCTCATTCCTCTACTGATCTCAGGACTGGGAATGAAGTAGGGAGAGATTACTGATGACAGAAACGGTCATGAAATAGAATATATAGATATTTTCCCACACAGAAATACATCCTGATTTGATCACATATCTCCCAGTAGACAGCAGACAAAAGCAATTGAACATCAGGAAATATACATTTTGAAGATCTTCACTGTACTTGTAAAATGGAAATAATATTTCTTTTAACTTTTTCATTAGTGTAAGGGTAATAATTTAAAAAATTTTAGCAAGTGATTTAAAAGCTATTAGGCTTTATAAAATACAAATAATAATAATTATCATTAAATTACAACCACCACATTTCTGCCATTTTTTCTTGATGGATATACATTTGAATTAAATTTATTTTTAAGTGACAAAAAATATAAAAATTACACATATGAATTGTATTTTATTGGTATTTCAATAAATGTGTACAATTTATAATTTTCATACCCATTTTTTAAATGAAGCAAAGATTTGTTTGTTTGTTTGTTGTAGTGGGAATCAAACTCTGAACCTTGTGATACAGAAGCAGGTACCAACACCATTAGGTTTAGGTACTAAACCCCTGGTCCTAGAACTTCACATATTCATGAAATTCTGGCATATTGTCAATTATTTTTCCTGCCAGGAACATAGCTGCAGCACTTTTTTATTTTTTGGTGTGGGTTTTTTGTTTTGTTTATACCAGACATCAAACTTGGGACTTTGTGCTTGCCAGGAAGGCTCAGTGTGAATCAGATCTCTGGCTCTTCATATTCGTTTAAAATATCTGTCTCCTCAAACATTTTTGAAGTGGTTTTGAGTGAAAATTTCCATCTGACTTCTCTGGAGTTTTGAAGATTCTTTTCACTGTTGTTTTCCATAGTCACTTTGCTGGTGTCACATAACATACCAGAACTTCTGGCTCCTGTTAAATGTAAGTTAGTCCGTTCTTCCCCACACTACTACTCTTCAATACCCACCATTCTATACTTCACTTCTACGAGATGAACATTTTTAGTTCCCCTGTCAGTGAAATCTTTTGGTACCTGCCTTTCTGCCTCTGGCCTCTTTCATTAAACACAATGAAACATTATTTTGTGACTGACAGGATTTTACTCACTTTTGTGATGCAATAATACCTCGTGCTGTATATTATCAGAATTATATATTATTTCACTTTTTAAGAACAAAATACATGCTCTGTCTGACAATAAAATAATACCCTGTTAATATTTTTCAATTTAAGCTTCTGAGAATTAAAAATGAAAATAAAAGATAAATACCAATATATACTGACTATATATATATATATATAGTAAATTTTGAAGATTCCATAGCTTCAAATTGTGTGTGTACATATATATATATAGTATTTTTTTTCAGGTTTTTTTGAGACAGGGTCTTGCTTTTGTGGTTCAGACTGGCCCTGAGCTCAGCCTCAAACTCATATCACAGCAATCCTCCTGCCTCTGCCTCCCAAGTGCTGGGATTACAGGTGTGAGCCACCACGCCCGGCACTGGAATGTGGTACTGGTTGCTGCTGGGTGTGAGTCTCCACATGCAGTATATATATATACAGTAAATTTTGAAGAGTCAATAGCTTCAAAATGGACCAAAACATATGTCTCCAGCAATAATCTTTATTTAACATGCTCCTATATATAGACGTTTGTAGGCAATCAGCAATATATTACCTTTCATAATTTCTATGCACTTGAAATGTTAAGTTCCTATATACTGCTAAGTATATTCCCCTCCACACTGTAATGCAGTGAGTGACCTAGAAATTTTATTTCATTAACTAGAATCTCTTATGACTGTGAGAGAAAGAGGATAAAAATGACAACCTCTTATTTTAACTCAGCTTTTTTGAAACTAAGAAGCAATCAAAATAGTTTGTTTTAAAGAGAAGCAACAAGCTTGTGTGATTATCTTGTCTCAACTGAGTTGTTTTAAGCCATTTATAGCTAACTGAGAAATCTCTAAAAATAGAGACTTATAAAGAGAAATGCTAGTGAGCTTTAAGCACTGAGTTGATTGTGTTCTTACACTTACTAAACTTTGAAAAAATTCTGCATGATTGATATGTTAAAAAAGAGAACTAGAAAGAATAATAGCTTGTGGTAGTGGGTGTGAGTGTGTAGGCTTAGAAGTAATGTTGAGTTTTGTTTATCAAGTAATATCTATGATTTGTTTCATTAATTATTTGGCAGTGTAACAAAGGCAGAGAGGATAGAAAACTGCCAGAGGAGGAACACACAGCCCACAGATCTACCTCACAACCGACAAAATGTCAACTCAATATCAATAAACACCTTCATCTAGGAAGAAGATAATGTCTACAATTTAGATTTGTTGTAGTTGTATCTTCATAATAGTAAATATTATAAATAATTTTATTACTTTATAATTTTTTGTTTATTCTATTATTTTTTCTATGGTGAGAATTTGCTCCCTTGTAGTGTTTTTGTTGTTGTTATTGCTGTTAATTTTGCTATTTTCTAAGGAAATTTCAAGTCTAAAATTTTAATTTCTAATTTCATGTATATATGGTAAAGAAGTAGGTTTGAGTAGGAAAATTTTATTGAAAAGAAAAGCTTCTGCCTAAGAGAGACAGAAGGGGGAACCTGGAAAGGTGAGTAACCCACCCGCCTCACTTTTCAGAGGGCTTTTATGGAACAAAGCCATGAGGTGAGGCGGGTTTAAAGTGGGAGCTCCCAATCAGATTCAAGGAAGTAGACAAATTAAAATTAATCAGTGGGAAAGTGGGGCCTCCTGTAAGATTTTTTTTTTAAATGGGAGAACCAATGGAATTGCAACAAGTACAGTTGTTTAAGCTGTCTTGATCAGATGGAGCCCAGTGAGAAAGCAAGTCCTATAGGGTCTTTTTGATCCCAGGTGGGCCAAATTCCTGGCCCTTTGCCCCAGGGAATTTATAATTACTACATTCCTGGGAAGGGAGGAAGTAGATCTAGACCTTGACTCCCTATTGATTTAGCTATTAAGGAGAATCAGACCTCAATTGGTCACCATTTTCCAGGAGTTCTGCTGTCTTTGACCTTAATTAACAGTTTCCCTTCTTGTGAGTTTTCCAAGAACCTACTCTGTCTGCCTGCCTGCCATATTTCTAACTAGATTCTCTACCTATAATAACTACACATTAATTACTCCCATCCTGCCAGCCTCTGAGCCATTTAATTCTGGCTTGTACTGTGCCTTTATTTTACTCTTATCCACATTTGACCAACCCTTCTAAGTTTGATTACAGTTTCTTATTATCTATTTAGCTATATAATTTCTCTAATCTATATATAATTTCTCTAAATCTAAAGCTCAACATGTCTCTTTACTGGTGATGTGTTAGTCCATATTTTAGTCTCCTAAACAGTACTCATTACTTATATGCATTCCCATTCCCTTTACCTACATTGTACTAAGGCCATATAGTGAGATAAAAAAGGATTTAATTAAGTTATGAAATTCTACAGGAACTATGAGTTTTTCTTGAATAGGATAGCAAAAGCTATGACAACCAAATACACTCAAACAGCCATTACATGGAAGAAGTATACAAAACTCAGTTTGAATCCAAATTCCAGTATTTATTAGCTGTAAAGTTTTGATCAAGTTACTTAAGATTTTTAGGATAATATATTAAAGATTTCACAAATGTTATCCCATATAATATTCAATATAACAGTGCAAGGCAAGTTTCTTTATTAGCAAAATTTTAAAACAAGAAAGTAAATCATAGAAAATGAATGCCAACAAACAAAATTACAAAAACTTAGTTTACCTTGCAATTCTTAGTTTGGTAGGTTTTCATACTAGAATATAGAATAAGAGCTCTCCTAGGCAAAGCAGAACAATTAGTTTTGTAAAGTAGAAACAGACTGGAAAAAAATCAGATTTGTTAACACCAATATATAGACTAGTTTGTTTACTTACATTGTGAGTGGGCAGTTAGCTAATGGAAAGGCCTGAGGTAGTTGGGTGACTACGCACAATCATAAAAATTAAGAATAAGCAGTGTATTAGTGTTGGGACCAAGTCCCACTGAGACAGTCTCTCAGGATACAACGTGATCTTAAAATCCAAGGGCTTTATTGCTCAGCTGAGGGCCATCCTTCCTCGTGGAGCAAGATGCCCACTTAAAGAACACAGTATTTATAGGCAAAATCTAATACCCACCCACCTGTCACCAGGTGTTTTCTGTGCATATCGTATATTACTTGGATGGACAGTTCCCAAGAAGGCAAGTTGGGTTCACAGGGAACTTAAAGGATACAAAGTGGAGGCTTTTAACAAAATAGCTGTTTTTATGTCAAGTTGGGTCTCACATTAGTGTCATAGGCAAAAAACTTGGTAGACATTTTACAGGCAGGTTGGCCTTGAAAACAAAGAAGCTAACTTGGAGTTTTGTGTTGCCAGAGGAGAAAACTACCCCACCCGTACAGGTTAAACAGTGACTGATGTTCTAAGTAAAGTGCTAGTCTCCCTAGGAGGAACAACGGTGCTTGATAGGAGCCAGCTCCCTGGAGTGGAAGGCCAGTACTTTAACTCATCTCCCTCAAAGAGACCCTGACAAAAATCCTTTTGTTACGTGACTTGATTTCTCATTGCGTCCCCATTTAATCAATATTACCTGAGCAATTATGCTCGTTGTAATCGTATTGGTTGTTCATGGTTTTGTCTATTTTGTGATTTCTCATTGTATCAATGTTACCTAAGCTATTGTCTTTACAGTGTTACTGACTGACTGTAATTTTATCCCACCTTAAACCCACCTCATGGTTTTGTTGCATAAAAGTTCACTAGGAAGTGAGGTAGATGGGTCTCCCATTTTCCAGGTCTGCCTTTTGCCTCTCTTAAGCAAAATCTTTCTTTCTCAATAAAGTTTTATATTCTATTCTTAACCTCTGTAGTTCCTAAAATTCATTCTTTGATTTTAGAGAACAGACACTCATGTTTCAAGTATCTAACAAGTGTGGAGCTAGGCTTGCTTCTGCTGTATCATAGGACTTTGTATTATGAATTTTGGTAGACAATATAGAATCCAATCCACTCCTTACTGCAGGGAAGTTTAGCCACTCCCTGTAGTTTCAGAGTTTTGAGGAATTCTAATGCATTTAACTTCCTTACACAGGTAAGTAAAGAATGGAAAGAAAAAAATTGATGATTTATAAAAAAAGGAAACAAAGCTTATGCATATAGGGGTAGAGACTTGAAGGACAGGAGAATGGGAAAAAATGAGAATTTTTTTTCAGGTACTAGTACAAACTCTCAATGTCTATTCTGATCATAATGTTATATAAAATGAACCTATAAAATCAATGAAAAAAAAATAACTTGCTCAGGGAGCATGGACTGCAGGCCACAAAAATATATACCAACTAATTTTCTCACCGAATGTTTGTCTGATGTCAATATGTGGTTTAAAGAGCCCAGGAAACTCCTTGTCATATTTTTCCCTTACCCACATTAATTACTTATTTGGAGAGTCAACTTGTTAAACTGAACAACTATCATCAGCAAATGTATTTTATTTTGAGCTCTTCGGAGAATACTTGTTAAATAAATCTACAAGCAATAAATAATATTAACAAGACCTTTGGGAATTTTAATGCTTTGACTATAAAGATTTTTATTCATCATATCCAATATGCCAAGACATGTTCTTCCTGGTTTCTTTGCCTCTTATTATGCCAATTCTATTCCAATGCAATCTTATCTCATAGTTAAGAAGAATGAGGATTATTAAAGTTCTTTAAAGATTACGTCAGTGGTGTGAAACTTTTATATATTAAAAATCAGTGGCTTATATAATATTCAATAAAGTGAAAATCATCTAAAGATAAGCAGGAATTAACACAGAAGGGCCTTTAGACTTTCATTTCTCATCTTTCGTTAATTTCAGGGGCCATAGCCCCTGAAATCTCCAGTTCACTCAATCCACCAGTAAGAAAGTTTCGCTGTATATCTTGGTTTAGAAATACAAAAGCTGCAAGGAAGACATTTCTCAGACAAGCATACTATAATATACATCTAGCCCTCAATTTCACAAATATGTTAAATGAATCAAACTATAATCAAAGGAACAAAGGAACAGAGACTTTCTAAAGAATGAATGCACATAGAAAATATACATAATATTTTTTAAGAGAGCAATATTATTTAGTTGTATCAGTTAAGAGTATACAAGAGGACCAGATTTTAAAATGTACGATTAGGGCCGGGAAGTTAGCTCAGTGGTTCCAGCACATGTCTTGCAAGCGCAAGGACCCGGGTTCCATCCCTAGTAACCACATACCACACTGGGTGTGGAGACTCACACCCAGCATCAACCAGTACAACATACCACAATGCCGGGGCTGGTGGCTCACGCCTGTAATCCTAGCACCCCGGAGGCAGAGGCAGGAGGATTGCTGTGATGTGAGTTTGAGGCTGAGCTCAGGGTCAGCCTGAACTACAAAGCAAGATCCTGTCTCAAAAAACCTAAAAAAGCAGGGACTGAGGTTAGCAGCAGGCAGCTTGGGAAACGGTAAATGTGCCACCGAATCTAGGCTGGGGTTGGAGCTTACTGGCCTCCAGGCCCATGACAGAAGAGTGCCCAGGGACTGAGTTTAGCAGCAGGAGGCTCAGGAAATGGCAATGTGCTACCAAATCTGTGTCACCAAATCTGCGCAGGGGTTATAGCTTACTGGCCTCCAGACCCACACCGGAAGAGTGCTCAGGGACTGAGGCTAGCAGCAGGTGGATTGGGAAATGGTGACTGTGGCACCGAATCTGTGTGGGGGTTGGAGCTTACTGGCCTCCAGGCCAACGCTGGAAGAGTGCCCAGGGACTGAGGTTAGCAGGTCAGAATCTGACTTTCTCCACAGCAAACTGCAGGAGCACATCCAGTCACCTCATATTGGTGAGTAGGTGGGCCTGTTGGAACATCAGCCCCTACCATTGCAGCTACACAAGGCCTACAACCTACTGGCCTAAAGCCCAACAGCAAAAGTGAGCCCAGAGACTCTGTATTGGGGAGAAGGCGGGCCCATTGTAACCTCAGGCAGCGCCATTGTAGCAGTTCAGGAGCCAGAGCCTTCCTGCCTCTAAAGCAGACAGGAGAAGGTGTTCTGACTGTATTGATTGAGTGCCTCATATGGTGTGCCAGAACTAGGGGTTTTTCTTTAGGTCCCAATACAGACTGCAAAGAACAACCCAGGAAACACTGCTATTTTAAGGTTCCTAACTATTAGCAGGAAAGTGACTTGCAACAAACAGTGCCAGAAAACAGGGCAGGTCAGAGATGAGGAAACACTCAATGTCTCAGATACAAAGATCCTCACCTCCAGGTAACACAGGGGGAAGGGAAATAGATAAGTTGGAAGCCTAGTATCCAGGGGCCTCAGAAATGGTAACCAAAGCAGATCTAGTAAAATGGAAATCAGAACTGATCTCTGAGATGAAAGCAGAGATATTGCACACTGTCAACATGATGATTAGTAAAGCTAAAGAGGAAATCATGGAGTTGATAGAATCCAAGATAGCAAAAGCACTGGAACCTTTTAAACACCTACAAGCAGAAATTCAGGAAATTAAGAAAGAAAATGAAAGTTTGCACAATAGAATGAATTTGGAGAAGACTGAATTTCAGACCTAGAAGACAGGATCTCAACCAATGAACAGGAAAGCTATAATATATGGAAAAAAGAGATAATAAACAGTGAATCAAACAGCTCCTAGATGATTCAAATAAGAATAAGATTGATTGGAGTCACTGAGGAAGCAGGAGACAATGCTAAAGACATCAAAAAGCTATTCACAGAGAAAATGGCAGAAAACTTCACAGAAAAAGGGAAAGAATTGGACATACAAATATATGAAGCATACAGAACGCCACATGCCAGTGACATGAAAAAATGTACACTTAGGCATATAATTATAAAAAACCCAGATATCAAAAAAAAAAATATTGAAAGCAGTCAGAGAAAAGAAAACAGTTACATTCGAAGGGAAGGCTGTCAGGATGACAGCGGACTTCTCAACTCAAACACTCAGTGCAAGAAGAGCCTGGACTAAAGTCTTCTAAGCCCTAAAGGAAAACAACTTCCAACTCAGATTGATGTATCCTGCCAAACTATCCTTCAAAATTGATGGGGAAATAAGATACTTTCATGACAAAGAACACCTGAAAAATTTCACAAACACGAAACTTGTGCTCCAAAACATTTTAAAGAATATATTGGAGAAAACTAAGGAAAGTTACAAATCCATGAGACCTAACCAAGTCAACCCATGGGACCAAACAAGAAACTGATGGGGAAAGGGCAAAAGTAGAATAACACAGCCACGAACAGGAAAATATGGCAGCGCTAAATTTGCCTATATCAGTCATAACCATTAATGTCAATGGACTCAACGCACCAATTAGGAGATACAGACTGACAGAGTGGATCAAAAATCAAGATCCTACAATCTGCTGCATACAAGAAACACACCTAATTCAGAAAGAAACCCATGGACTAAAAGTAAAGGGATGGAAAACAATACTCCAAGCAACAGGAAACAGAAAGAAAGCAGGAGTGGCGATTTTCTTTGCAGACAGAATAGACTTCAAGCCAAAAATGATAAAGAGAGATAAAGATGGACACTATCTTTTAGTACAGGGAAAAAATCAAAGACACAGAAATCACAATCTTAAATATCTATGCTCCAAATTCTAATGCACCCAACTATATAAAACAAATATTAACGGACTTGAAAAGCCAGATAAACTCCGATACAATAATGGTAGAGGACCTCAAAACCCCACTGTCACAAAGACACAGCTCAACTGGACAAAAAGTCACTAAGGAAATCCTGGAGCTCAACCAGACTCTTCAGCAAATGGACTTAATAGATACCTACAGAGTATTTCACCTCACAAGGTCAGAATTGACATTATTATCAGCTGCTCATGGATCATTCTCCAAAATAGACCATGTGCTCATTTATAGAACAGGTTTAAACAAATATAAAGGGAGTGAAGTTATTCCTTGTATACTGTCGGACCACAGTGCCCTGAAATTGGAGGAGAATAGCAAAGGAAAGCCCAGCATACTCACAAACACATAGAAACTGAACAAAACTCTGCTGACCAACCAATGGGTCACAGAAGAAATTAGAGAAGAAATTGAGCAGTTCTTACAACTAAGTGATAACCCTAGTACAATATATAGAAATTTATGGGACATAATGAAAGCAGTTCTACGAGGAAAATTCATAGCAGTGAGTACATACATCCAGAAAATGGAGCAAGCTCAAATAAACAATTTAATGCTGAACGTCAAGCGACTAGAAAGAGAGGAGCAAAACAAACCCAAAGCTCACACTAGGCAAGAAATTATAAGGATCAGGGCAGAAATTAATGCAATAGAAACCAAGAGAATGGTTCAAAATATCAATGAATCAAAAAGTTTGTTCTTTGAGAGGATAAACAAAATTGATAGACCCTTAGCCATCCTCATTAAACAAAGAAGGAAAACGCACATACCTATGCTATTAGGAATGAGAATGGAGAAATTACTACTGACCCAGAGGAAGTCCAGAGGATAATAAACACCTACTTTGAAAATTTATACTTCAATAAAATGGAAAATGTGGAAGAAATGGATAGATTTCTAGACACATATGAACTCCCAAAGCTGAATAAAGAAGATATAGAAATGTTAAATGCCCCAATAATAATCTGTGAAATTGAAAATGTAATTAAAAACTTGCCAACAAAGAAAAGCCCTGGAAGTCATGGTTTTACTACTCAATTCTATAAAACTTTTACAGAAGAGTTAGTGCCTCTACTTCTGAAACTTTTCAATCAAATTGAAAGGGAATCAGTACTCCCAAACTCATTCCTGGAAGCAACCATTACCCTGATTTCAAAAGCAGAGAAAGACTCAATCAAAAAAGAGAACTACAGGCCAATATCTCTAATGAATATTGATGCAAAAATCCTCAATAAAATCTTGGCAAACAGAATGCAGAAAGTTATCAAAATGATTATACACCCAGACAGACCAAGTTGGATTCACCCCAGGGATGCAAGGATGGTTTGACATACGTAAATCAATAAATGGTATACACTATATTAACAGGCTTAAGGACAAAAATCATATGGTCATCTCAATTGATGCAGAAAAAGCGTTTGACAAAGTACAACACCCATTTATGTTCAAAACTCTACAGAACATTGCAATAGATGGTCTGTATCTCAAACTAATAAAAGCTATCTATGAAAAACCTTCAGCTAGTATCATACTAAATGGTCAAAAATTGAAACCGTTCACACTAATTTCAGGAAGAAGACAAGAATGTTCTCCCTCACCACTTCTGTTCAATATAGTTCTGGAAATCTTAGCCATAGCAGTTAGGCAAGAGAAAGAAATAAAAGGAATAAAGATTGGAAAAGAAGAAGTTAAATTGTCATTATTTGCTGATGACATCATATTCTATCTAGAGGGTCCTAAAAACTCAATTAAAAAACTTCTCTACCTAATCACCAATTTTAGCCACGTAGCTGGTTACAAGGTCCATGTTCAAAAATCAATAGCCTTCGTATGTACAAACAGTAGTCCCACTGAGATAGAAATTGGAGAGTCAGTCCCTTTCACAATAGCACCCAAAAAAATAAAATACTTAGGAATCAATCTAACCAAGGAGGGGAAAGACATCTACTCCGAAAACTATAGCATTCTGAAAAAGAAGATAGAAGATGATATCAAAAAATGGAGAGACATACCTTGCTCTTGGGTAGGAAGAACCAATATTGTCAAAATGGCTATACTCCCAAAACTACTCTACACATTCAATGCAATCTCAGTTGAAATCCCAACAGCATATTTCACAGATCTAGAGAAAAAAGTCCAAACTTTCATGTGGAACCACAAAAGACCTAGAATAGCCAAAGCAATTCTAAGCAACAGAGACGTGGTGGGGGGTATTACAACTCTGAACCTGAAACTATACTATAAAGCCACCATAATAAAAACCACATGGTACCGGCAAAGTAACAGACCCAAGGATCAATGGAGTAGACTAGAAGATCCAGAAACTACTCCAGATACACTGAGCCACCTCATCTTTGACAAAGGAGCCAAAAATCCTCAGTGGAGGAAAGATAGCCTCTTTAACAAATGGTGCTGAAAAAACTGGGCTTTAACTTGCCGAAGATTAAAACTAGATCTAACTCTTTCACCGTGTACCAAGTTAAAATCAAAGTGGATAAGAGACCTAAATATTAAAACAGACACTCTAAACCTTCTGCAAAACGTTGTAGGTAAAACTCTCGAAGACACTGGCTTAGGGAATGACTTCATGAACAAAACTTCTATAGCACAGGAATTGGCTGAGGAAATCAACAAATGGGACCTCATTCTTTTAAAAAGCTTCTGCACAGCAAGGAAACCACCAACAGTGCAAAAAGGCAACGAACATTGTGGGAAAAAATCTTTACCAGCTGTTCTTCAGACAAAGGGCTACTATGTAGAATATATAAAGAGCTTAGAAACATCAGCCCACCCAAATTTAATGACCCAATTCAAAAATGGGCATCTGAAATGAGCAGATAGTTTTCAGAGGAAGAAGTAACAGCAGCGAAGAAGCATATGAAGAAATGCTCAACATCGTTAGTCATTCGAGAGATGCAGATGAAAACAACATTGAGATTTTATCTCACTCCACATAGAATGGCTGCCATTTCAGATTCAGCCAACTGCAAATGTTGGCAAGGCTGCAGAGAAGAAGGAACCCTTCTCTACTGTTGTTGGTATTGTAGACTCGTGTAACCTCTGTGGAGATCAGTTTGGAGATTCCTCAGAAAGCTATGGTTGGAGGTCCCATTTGACCTGGCCATTGCCCTGCTAGGCATATATACACAAGAATTAAAAAACACATATCACAGTGACATATGTGCACCCATGTTTATAGCAGCCCAATTTGTGATTGCTACATCTTGGAAACAACCCAAGTGTCCATCAACTGGAGACTGGATAAAAAAGCTGTGGTTCTTCTACAGAATGGAGTATTACTCTGCCATAAAAAATGATAAGTTTGAATCATTTCTACTTAAATGGACATACCTTGAGGATAT